>JBBPOE010000699.1:0-15088 GCA_038091295.1 Tylopilus felleus | reverse complement strand
ACTCCTGACCTTACAGGACCGGGATACGACTCCTTATCGAGACATTGCAGCCCATCCTTCCATCCAGGATGGCCTCGTTGCGTCTCCCAACCAGGACATCCGAACACATGGGCATCTCATCAAACATATTCTTTCTAGCAATGGTACTGTGACGTTGTACGACGCGCTCAATGGCCCTGGCGGACGCCACGACAACGACCACGCTGACTACCATGACATTGCTATTCTACCCACTGCTGAAGAGATCATATGTCGACAGCCTCCCTTCCTCCGCACGTCGCTCGGTGATGAACTTAGTGCATCAGACGCAACAGTCAATGATTACCTGGACAATACTTTCCGGATGCTCCGCGAGGACATGCTATTCAAGATCCGTGAGGAGATGCAAGCTATTTCCCAAATGAAGGAAAAGCAGCTCCGCCTTCGCGTCACTGACTACGTGTCTATCGTTGGTGTCTACACAGGTACAGAGGATCGGAAGACTCGCTGGGGCGTCAAGTTGCAAAGCAACACCCAGATGGAGGACGAAGATGCCCGGGTAGACTTTCTTACACAGGGTCCTCCAGGTTTGAAGATTTTAAAGCACCAATCCCTTGTTTGCCTTGTGTCCGGGCAAAACATCGTCAGCCTTGGGAGAGTAAATCGCGTGGAGGAACTCCTAGCTTTAGAACCTCCAGTGATAGTCATTCAGCTCGATGACTCGGTCAATATAAGAAAGTCCCTCGTCACTCTTTCCACTTCCGAGAATGTACAACTCGTACAACTCAACACTATAACATTTTCCTTCGAGCCAGTGCTCACTGCGCTACAGAAAATGTGTTCTGTTCCCCTCGCGACGGAAATTCTCTTCTGGAACCCAGAGACGCCTGTCTTGGAGCCTGAGAACAGTGCTGGCCTGTCGCGCATTGTCAGCATGGTTACTTCGAACATTTCCGTTGACCTCAGAAGCGTATTGAACCTCCCTGCATCTGTTCGCCTAGACAAGGCTCAGGCAAGGTCCCTGATTGCCGGCCTCACGAAACGTTTGTCATTGATTCAAGGGCCCCCAGGTGAGCAATGTCGCCTTTATATCAAAAATCATCTCACTATCCTCTCAGGAACGGGGAAGTCTTTCATTGGCACCATTCTTGCGAAAGCCATGCACGATAAGACTTCTAACGCCATTCTGATCGTTTGCTATACAAACCATGCGTTGGATCAATTTCTGGAAGACCTCATCAAGTTTAACATTCCTGCCGAATCCATCGTGCGCCTTGGCCGCCGCGCAAACCAGTCAGTGGAGCACCTTTCCCTCCACAAGCAATCGCGCGAGCATTTTCAGTATGACTGGGACGAGATCAACAATCTCAAATATGGCGCATCATCTCAAGAACACGAGCTCGAAACTCATTTCGACAAGCTCCTAGCTATCGACAACTTCAAGAGCTTGATTACGTATCTGGAGCTTCGGCATCCACCTTTCTTCGACGCATTCTACGTGCCGCTGGAGACGGAGGACAGGATGACACGCGTTGGCCGAGATGGTAAACCCATCGATGAAAAGTATCTCTTCTCACGGTGGACCCGGGGCCGAGGGGCCGGAGTGTTGAGCGACGACCCTCATGTCCAAGCGACGTCTTGGATTTGGGCTATGGACCACTCGGCTCGCAAGCAACTGCTAACGGAGTGGCGTCACGAACTCGCGACCACGACCACGGAGTCGATATGCAAGCCTGGCATCGAGTACAACAAGCTGCAGGATTCAATCGGGAAAAAGTTTCAGGAGTCGATTGTTGCAGTTTTAAAAAGGAAAAGGATCATTGCTTGCACGACCACAGGGGCCGCCATCTACGCTGAAGCGATCAAGAAAGCTGGTCCCAGATTTCTCCTGGTAGAAGAAGCCGGCGAGATCCTCGAGAGTCACACCTTGACTGCGTTATCCCCCACCGTTGATCAGATGATTCTTATCGGTGACCACAAGTATGACCACAGTGTTACCTCGGCCATCTGTTACTAATGATCTTTCGTAGACAATTGCGCCCTAAAGTCAACAATTATCAATTCACTGTTGAAAAGGGTGATGGATTTGACCTCAATCGCTCGCTTTTCGAGCGTCTCGTCCTCAAAGGATACCCCCATGAAACGCTGTCGACGCAACATCGGATGCGGCCCGAAATATCTGCGTTCGTTCGCGAGCTCACTTACCCTGAGCTCGTCGATGCCCCCTCCACCCATAAACGACCCAACATCCGCGGAGTACCTTCAAACGTCCTCTTTGTAAACCATGATCATCCTGAAGACGATGACACGCTTGTTAGCGATTGCGCAGACGCTGGCTCCAAGTCGTCGAAGCAAAACACATACGAGGTACAGATGGTGCTCAAGATTCTCCGCTACCTTGTTCAACAAGGGTACAAAAGCGAAAATATCGTCGTTCTCACTCCGTATCTCGGTCAGCTGCAGCTACTTCGCGATGTTTTGAAGCGCGATAACGACCCTATCCTCAACGATATGGATTCCTTGGATCTCGGTATATCACCTTCAGCGCCATCTGAGGTCAAAGCCAAGAAGGACCGAATCCATCTGGCTACGATAGGTGAGCAACATTCTTGAGGAATATACCGCTGTTTAACAATCTACGATAGACAACTATCAGGGAGAGGAGAGCGACATCGTGGTTGGAAGTCTCACAAGATCGAACAAGTCCAATGCGATCGGCTTTATGAATTCGCCAGAGCGTCTCAACGTGCTCCTCTCACGTGCTCGAGACGGCCTCATTCTAATCGGAAACTCTCAAACGTTTTTACACTCCAGGCAAGGGGGAGCACTCTGGAGACGATTCTTCACTCTTCTCGAGAAGGGTCAACACGCTTACCAAGGGTTCCCTGTAAAGTGCGAGGAACACCCTCAACGTGTGGCATTGCTAAAGAACACGAGCGACTTCGATAATCTTTGCCCGGATGGAGGATGCACGGAACCATGGTGAGTGGAATACTCGCTCGCCACTTCCCAAGCCCTCACGCCTGCCTTTCGAAAGTGGGTTTATGCTCGCATGCGGCCACACGTGCCGGAAAAAGTGCCACCCTCTTCGTTCGTCTGCGTTGTTTGACCCGCACGACACCTCGCAGTGCAGGGAGAAGATGAATACGAAGTGTCTTGCGGGTCATCACAGGATCACTTGGGAGTGTCGCTTCGGACAGCCTAGTGAATGCGCTGCCTGTAACGAGGCAGCGAGGCGACTTGAGGAGATCGCTCGGGAGGCACTCGAGCAGCAGCGAAGGCGGGAAGAAGCTGAAGCCGAACATCATCGTCGGATGACCGAGCTGGAGGCTGCGTTACGAGCAGAGGAAGCAGCCCAAGCAGAACGCAAACTCCAAGAAGAGTGGTGTAAACAGGAGGAAGAACTGAGGAGGCAAATAGAAGAAAAGAAGAAAATACGGGAGGAACAAGTGAGGAAGTCCGAGGAAGAGAGACGAAAGGTAGAGGAAACGCAAAGGAAGAGAGAGGAAAAGAAAGAAGAAAAGAATAAGATGCGAGAAGAAAGGAAGAAGAGGAAGCGCGAGGAAAATAACAGGAAAATCCAGGAAGCTACCCACCAGAGGGAGGAAGCAGAACGCAGGAGACAAGAAGAGATGCGACGGCAGGAGGAGCTAACCGAGCGATTACAGGAAGCTGCACTTAGGAAGCAAGAAGAGGAAGAACACGAGAGACGGGAAGAGGATGCAAGGATGCGGGAAGAACAGACAGAGCGACTCCGGGAAGCCACGCGCAAGAGGCAGCAGGAGGAAGACATGAGGAACCGGGAGGAACAGACGAGACTACTGCAGGAAGCCACACGTAGGAGAGAAGAACGCGAGAGACGGGAAGAGGATGAAAGGATGCGAGAAGAACAGACAGAGCGACTCCGGGAAGCCACGCGCAAGAGGCAGCAGGAGGAAGAATGTAGGGTACGAGAGGAAGACATGAGGAACCGGGAAGAACAGGCGAGACGACTACAGGAAGCCACACGTAGGAGACAAGAGGAGGAGGAACGCAAGAGACAGGAAGAGGATGAAAGGACGCGAGAAGAACAAACAGAGCGACTCCGGGAAGCCATGCGCAAGAGGCAGGAGGAGGAAGAATGCAGGGTACGAGAGGAAGACATAAGGAACCGGGAGGAACAGACGAGACGACTACAGAAAGCCACGCGTAGGAGACAAGAGGAGGAAGAACGCGAGAGGCAGGAAGAGGATGCAAGGAAGCGGGAAGAACAGACCGAGCGGCTCCGGCAAGCCACTCGCAAAAGGCGGGAGGAAGAATGGCAAGAACGCAGGAGACAGGAAGAGGAGGAGCGAAGGGTAAACGAGGAGCGCAAGAAGGATAGAGAGGAACTGACCGAGTGGCTCCTAGCAGCTGCCCGACAAAGGCAAGCAGATAGCTTTGGACTACCTCATGCCGGCGCACGGAGGGACACAGTGTCCGAGAATTATGAGCCACCGCGAAGCTCAGGCTGTTATGTCCAGTAAACAGCCACAGTGTTTGTACTAGTAGCTACGCTGTTGATCGTCTACCTGGACCCGCGCTACGGTCGCATTTGACAACAAGCAGACTTGATCTTTGACAAGAAGCCTGGTCGCCCCTTCACTCGGCATCAGTTCGAGGGGCAAACAGATCACCATCACGTCCAGCGTCATGCACAAGAAGGTTGAATTTACTGCCGACTCGAGCAGCTTTAACAATCAGAAGGACAAGATCAGCGAGTACTACTTTATAATCCCACAACGTCTGAGACGGTGTGATCACGGTTGCTTGGCACGAAAGAGGTCAACGGAATTCTCTACTATGCGGTACAACAACTTCGGCAGTCTCGTAGAACACATGCCAGTGGTTATGCACACATTTTAGTTGCACACACGGCTGCATTACATGGTAATCGCACCTACCACTCAAATAAAAACACACGAGAATACATCCCGCTACGGTCTGTACATGCAAGTGCGTACTCAGGCATCCGGAACAAAGTACAGTCTTGTGACGAGTGGTTCACATGACCATCATCTCTCTCAACCGCGCCTCCTCGATGCGGGGTACAAAGTCGACTACAAAAGGCGCCAGATGGGCCACCGCATTGTCCCGATCAGGTGTAGTATCGATCGGCGCATCGGGACGCTCGACGAGTCGGAACGACCAAAGAAGGAACGCAAGTGCGATATAGAGCGAGCGAGTCGCAAGATGCTGTCCTGGGCATACTCTTCGTCGACGAATAGTCATCGCGTGAGATTTCGCAAACGAAATATCCGAAGAGATCCATACCTTCGACCAAAGCCAAACGGAAAAGACTCGACGTCGCTGCGTAGCTTACCGTCTCTGTCGAGCCAGCGTTGAGGGTCGAATTTTTCAGGGTCGGGGAACGCGTCGGGGTCTCGGCTTATGGCCCTAGTTTGCCGAAAACGTCAGAGTAGCGTTACAATGGACAAGGTAGACATACCATTGGTTTCCCATTACCGTCGCGCCAGCAGGGATGTAGTAGCCTCTCTGCATTCGGCGTCACATGAATCAAGTTACTTTTCGCAAAGAAGACGTCGTACCCAGATAATATCCCTCGTCGAACGGTGAGCAAAACCTATGAAAGCTATTATCCACGAATTTTCAATAATGAACCGAGTTATTTACCAAGTGGTGTAACGGGTCTCCAGCGGAGCGCTTCCGAGATAAAAGCGTGAAGCTGAGGCAGAGCGTCCCAATCGTTCCAGCTCGGTACTGAAGTAAGGGAGATGAGACGATACCAGGTAAGATGGAGGATGGGTGAGCTTACATCTATCCATCTCGACAACCGAATCCAACTCCTGCTGTACCCGTACTTGTGCGTCGGGGAAGCAGGCTGCAGCCATGATCATCACGAGGATAGCATCTGCACTCTGCAATGCCGCTTAGATCATTCGTAGAGTAACAAGGGGATCATCATACCGTGTCAGAAGCGGCTTCGAAAATGGTTCCAGCAAGGAAAGACATCTCATCGACGGATAATTGATGGTCATTGACATTTTCCAAAAGGGTTTTTGAGAATGACGGAATGGCTTCGTCCGACAACTAAGTATGTTCGTCAGTTACATCGTTATGCTCTGATGGAGGGATTTACCATTGCGCGTTCCACTTGGTTCAACTGAGCTCTGTAAAATTTGAGGTCATACTCGTAATAACTCCTAAGGCGCTTTCCGTATCCGGGAACATATTTCAACCAAGGGAAGCGATCGACGAGGTAAGTACCAGGTCGCATCCCTTCAATAAAGTGTTCGACAATTTGTTTCACCCCAACGAAATCAGGGTCATTGGCGGACATAAGACCTGGCTTGCCATACGTAATACGAAGAATGATAGACGTGGAAAATCTAGAGCGACGTGGGTTAGCGCCACACAAACTCTGTACAGAGCAGCATTGAAACGTACCGATGCACATGCTTCTTAAGATCCTTTGGGTCATCGAGAATGTCGAGAATGAGTTTTCTCACTTCCTCGAATTGGATGCCCTTGTACCTTTCCACAGCTTTCGCTTGGAAATGTGTGTGGATAGCTTTTCTGAGCCGACGGAATCGCTCGCCGCTACCAACCAGTGTAATTCGTTTGCCTCCCGACAGAAGTTCATTTGCTGCAATCATTGGAGGACGGTCTGCGAGGGCGCTACCCTCTTTTTCCATTATTTCAGTCGCTGCCTGCACACAAGAAATCGAACTGAGTGACGGCCCTGACGTGACTAGAGCTGGAATCTGCTTACGTCGACTCGTGCAATAATGATGTTGATCTGACTGCCTTGACGAACCGTGATTACAGGACCATACCGATTAGCCCAGTCAATGAACGTAGAGCTGATACTAGAGAAGGACACATTAGTTCAGTGCGTCAAGAAGAGTGGAGCAGGACAGTCTGACTTTACTGTGGGCATGACTTTCTCCCAGAACCACGGCGCAGGGGGACCAGGAGGGAGAGGGTATCCTTCCTTTGAGGTTAATTGCCATTTCTTGCGAAAGAAAGCCAACAAAGGGACAATGGTGGCCACCGCCATAATGGCAGTCGCAAGTCCCGGGCTAGCATTCAACATGTTCAGTGACAAGGAGGATGAGCGTCAAGTTTCTCTCAGGCGGCTAGATAACGTGACTCGGACTACGGGTCACCGAATAGCCACTGGCACCGGTATTGTTGATAGGCCACCGCCTTCCTGTTCGGAACCGTCAAGGGTGAAACGTCATCACGGTTGGCGGACCAAGTTGCTCCGAGGCCCATCGACCACAGCCAAAGTACTCGAAACCTAGTCGTTCTTGTGGAGCTCTTAGTTCGGATGAGTCCTGGGTATAAATAGAATCGAGCAAGTTAGAAACGGTGGGAGTAACATGTTGAATTGCCTCACGAGTCACCAGCCGGACACTGCCGAACTCCGCTATAACTTTCCTTCTCTTTCTCCGTTCTTGAGACTCTTTTCCTTCCGAGTGTCCAGTCCCAGGTCAGTCTGGACTCGCGAAGCTGGTAATACTATTCGCCTGGCTACGATAGTCCAGCAGCGGCTTCCCTAGAAAGTTCTTTTGGATGGTCCGGGTGACATGCAGAGCTGTTTCTCACCGGGGTTTGTGGCCTGTGTCAAATGCCACAGATACCTTGTGCTCGAACACCGCATAGTCTTATAGCTCATGGTACAATGCTAGTAGTACACGTGTTGACTCCTCTACTGGAGGGCATTCCAATACCTGCTCCTACACGCATTATATCGTGAGCTATTTAGCAGGAGGTGCTCTGCAGAGCGACTTTACATAATTAGAACTTGAATGTGTTGGTTGGTGGCAACGATGAACTGGGGCCTGGAGTCGTACTGCACGTGTGCCGTTGGCGTTCGCTACGGTTGGTTGGCTCGCAGTGGTACATATATACTACGAAAACATTCGCGGCGCGGCGATACTACTATCGGTTCATTAACATTGTGGGTGCAAGTTTACAACTCTTCGATTCACGTGCTCATATTCAGCTGACTTCTACCCCAGCTTCGAGAGTTGCCCAATTGAGCCCTTCGTTGATCCTTTGCCATATAAAACGGCCCTGCAATAGCCGCGTGTTCAGCTTCCTGCGCGCACCACCTCTCCGTCCAAAAATCCCCCCGCGCCTCTCTCACGAGCACTCGAATTTACTTTCTTCCCACATGAGCCAGGCTCGTGTCAACCAACTCAATAAACGCTTTCAGGATGTCTTGCATGGCAGAGTCGTGGTGGACCCTCGCAACTTTCGCCTCTTCCTTGAGGCCATTTGCGCACAGGAAGACACTGCAAAATGCGTGGACCAACTTATTCGGACTCAACATGGACTACCCTCCATTCAGAATGCCATGCGCTTCGATCTTTCCCTCCCGTTCTTCAATGGTCTCGCCGCAAGTACCCTCGAGTATCTACTCCGCGCTGCAGACCTCGGCGGAGGTGTCCTCGATCACATCCTGATCGCTATTGTCGAACCTCCCATCTTTTGGTCGGCATTCGCTCAGGGATTTGAGAAGGCTGGAGCACTGGTAGACAAGGCTCAGCTCGTCTTCGCAAAGCTTCTAGACAGACTGATCGTTCTCAAGAACAAAGATGCCACATCATACAGGGATCTCGCGTCAAAGCCATCTATCATAAAAAAGCTACTCGAATCCCCTCAGCACGAAGTACGTGAGGCTGCCCACCATATCAAGCATATCCTAGATGCCTTCGCTTCTGGCGGTGCCCTTAGTGGTTCATGTGCCCCCGGCGGCCGCCATGACAACGACTTCCCATCCTTCCGCGATATCGCCGTCCTCCCTACCGCAGACGAGATCCTAAGCACCCAGCCTCCTTTCATCAGACCCGCTTCTGTTTTAGATGATCCGGAAGCATCCGAGACTCGCGTCGCGGATTATCTAGACAATACTTTTCGTATGCTCAGGGAAGACATGATTTATGACATGCGAGAAGACCTCCAGATCGCGCTGAAGAAGAAGCCTGGCCAGCATCGTGGTCTCATCATCAACGGCCTTTCCATGGTCGATGTTTACACCGGCTCGCAGGATAGAGGCAGGCGTTGGGGTCTCCTCCTTCGATGCCACCACGACTTTCCACAGCTCCGGGGGATAAACGAAGTCGATGATAGGAAAAAGTTCCTTTCAGAAGACCCTGTTGGGCTGAAGATTCTTCGAAACCAATCTCTCGCATGTCTCATCGCAGATGAAGATATCGTTTGCTTTGCCACTGTTTTTCGCGTGGATGATCTACTCGCTGAAAAACCCCCCGCAATCGTCCTGCAGCTGGACGGTGAAGCTAGTACCTCCAAAGCCCTTCTTCGCTTAAGCACCGCCAAACGCGTCAAGCTGCTTCAGATTGATACTGCCTTATTTGCATACGAACCAGTTCTCAAGGCACTCAAGAACATGCAGCTCGTTCCTCTGTCGGACGAGTTGTTGTTCTGGAACGAGGGGCAGATGATTCAATCGCCGTCTACGCAGGTTGAACAAGTCGTGCAAGCACTTTCCCGGAATCCGTCCACAGATCTGCAGTCCATCCTTTCGATCTCTAAATCGGTCAAACTCGACAAATCTCAAGCAGAGTCGCTGCTTGCTGGATTACGCCAGCGCGTAGCATTGATCCAAGGCCCCCCAGGTATGCACCCTTCATCCATTCAGCTGTCAGTGGGTTCTTACCAGTGTTGTTTATTAGGTACTGGGAAATCTTTCATCGGTGCTCTCCTCGCTAAAGCGATCCATGATCACACATCTCAGACAATTCTCGTCGTCTGCTACACGAATCATGCCCTCGATCAATTCCTCGAGGATCTCATTGGCATCGGTATTGCCCATGAGTCGATTGTTCGTATTGGTGGACGCGCGAACGCCAGCGTGCAACACCTCTCGTTACAGTCCCAGGAACGGACCAAATACCCACGCTCTAGAGCCGAGTGGACCCTCATCGAGCAGGCAAAGTCTAGGTCAGGCTTCCTCGTGGGGCGTTTACAGACCTCTTTCAAAGCGCTTCTGCATGCAGACAAACAGATCTCGTTCGACGACATCCTCACCTTCATCGAATTTGAAGACCCTGATTTTTGGGAAGCATTCCAGGTTCCGTTGGAGCCAGATGGATTGCGGATCGTGGATAGGAAAGGGAAGCCTTTACAGGACGATTATCTCTTGTGGCAATGGTCGAAAGGCTGGGACGCTGGTATACTCAAGAACAGCCCCCATGTACTCAGTGCGGCCCCGATCTGGAGCATGGATAGTCCTTCTCGTCAAGAACATCTGGCCAAATGGAAAGGAGAGATCGTCAAGGGTCTCGTTCAGGATATGTGTAACGTTGGCAGGGATTATAACGACGCCCAAGATGAGCTGAGTCGCAGGTTCGGTGATTCCACAGTGGCGCTCTTGAAGCAGAAGAGGATCATCGGATGCACAACTACTGGTGCCGCAAAGTATGCTGTAGATCTTGTTGGGGTCAGTCCGGATGTGTTGCTCGTCGAAGAAGCTGGTGAAATCCTGGAGAGTCATATCCTCACGGCGTTGAGCGAAAAAACAAAGCAAATGATTCTCATTGGTGACCACAAGTATGTATCGATTTCACACCGGATATCGTACTCTTTACTCACACCTATCCCAGGCAACTTCGTCCAAAAGTCAACAGCTACGAACTGACGGTCGAGAAAGGAGAAGGATTTGACCTTAATAGGTCGCTCTTTGAACGCCTCGTACTGAAGGACTTCCCTCACCAAACGCTGTCTACGCAGCACCGTATGCGGCCTGAGATCTCCGCGTTCATCCGGGAGCTGACTTATCCCGAACTTATCGACCACCAGAGTACACGAAACAGGCCCGATATTCGCGGTGTTCAATCTAACGTCATCTTCGTCAACCATGCTTGCCCAGAAGATGAAGAGCCGCGAGTCGCGGATCGCAAGGACGCGGGGTCCACGTCATCGAAGCAGAACACGTACGAGGCCGAGATGGTCCTCAAGATCGTACGCTACCTTAAACAGCAAGGATACAAGACCACAGACATGGTCGTCCTGACCCCGTACTTGGGTCAACTGTTCAAGCTTCGTGCCGCACTTCAGAATGATCACGATCCAGTTTTGAACGATTTGGATGCCAACGACTTGCAAAGGGCTGGGTTATTGGGTCAAACGGGCCCAGTGGCTACCCAGGCGCACCAGCCTGGGATACGATTGGCAACGATTGGTAAGGTTTCTGTAAAGTACAATTTTCGGTGCATCTAACCAGCTCGATAGACAACTACCAGGGTGAAGAGAGCAACATCGTCATCGCCAGCTTAACTCGGTCGAATCCAAACAACAGCATTGGATTCATGCATTCTCCAGAGCGTCTAAATGTCCTTCTCTCCCGTGCACGGGACGGACTTATTCTGATTGGCAACTCGCATACGTTCCTCAAGTCCAAGAGAGGAGGTGATCTCTGGGAAAAGTTCTTCTCGATGCTGGACAAGGGAAAATATGTCTACGACGGCTTTCCGATTAAGTGTGAGAAACATCCCTCGAGGACGGCGACCCTTGGACAGTCTGGCGAGTTTGACTATCGAGCCCCCGACGGGGGATGCACTGAACCCTGGTGCGTATCTTCGAATTCTTCACTTCGATGCTCCGTTTTACTGACTGCTCGACCAGTGGCGTGCTTTTGAACTGCAGGGTCCATCTGTGCCCGAAGAAATGTCACCCATCGCGGTTGGCTCCTGGCCAGCCCGACGTACACTCTACCATGCGTTGCATGCACCCCCTTCAAGGAAAATGTCCTGACGGCATGCATACGATGTCTTGGAAATGCCATCAGGGGTGTCCGGCAGCCTGCGCTTCATGCGATCGTCTGCATAAGCGTCTCGAGAAGCAAGCTATGTTGGATATGAAGGCTCAAGAAGAACGCGACAAAGCGCATCGTGAGCACGACATGACAATGATGGAACTCCAAGCGAAGCTTCAGTACCAGCAAGAGGCGCTCAATGACGTACAAGCACAAAAGGACAGGGAGAACGAGATAAAACAGAAGCAGAAGGAGATCGAGGACGCAAAGGGAAAAATTCGCGATGCCGAGGATGCGGCGAAACAGGCGGCCGCGAAGGCGAATGCGGCGTCTCAGAATCCGTCTCAACCCGCTGCCAACGGCCCTGCGCCATCTACTTCCAACGCACCTGCACCGCCTCGTCCAATGTTCCCGTCGCCTGCGAGAGAGAAGTGGGAGAATCAAAAGCGTGTAGATGGGGTAACAAACCCCGCCATCGACAAGATCATGGATATGACTGGTCTCGAACAAGTGAAGGAGAAGATCTTGCGGATCAAAGGTAGCCTTGATACGATGCGTCGTCAAGGCGTGCCTATCGACAAGGAGCGCAACAATCTTGTGTTACTCGGAAACCCGGGGACAGGTGAGACGCATCGCAACATTTGAGGAGACAGACATTGATTCCACGTTCTAGGCAAAACGACGGTGGCGAGGCTCTATGCACAATTCCTCGAGTCTATTCAAGCGCTTCCAGGAAACGCGTTCCTGGAGACAACGGGTTCCAAACTCTCCTTCGAAGGGGTGAAGGGCGCAGAAAAGATGATCGATGACGCGTTAAAGGCCGGCGGGGGTGCCATCTTCATCGACGAGGCCTATCAGCTCGTCGGCGAGCATGATCAATCTGGCCGACAAGTCTTAGATTTTCTTCTCGCAGAGATGGAAAATAGAGTCGGCACGCTCGTGTTCATCCTCGCTGGGTACAGCAAGCAGATGGAGAAGTTTTTCGAACACAACCCAGGGTTGCCGAGTCGAGTACCCCATCAGCTCACGTTCGCGGACTACACTGATCAAGAGCTGCTGTCGATGTTGGAGGATCTGGTTTACAATCGCTACAATGGTCGGATGAAAGTCGAGGATGGCGTCAATGGACTGTATGCCCGCATCGCCGTCAAGAGGTTGGGCCGCGGAAGGGGCAGACCCGGTTTCGGGAACGCCCGTGCATTACAAAACATGTTTGCCAAAATCCGAGAATGTCAAGCCGAACGCGTGGAGAAAGAGCGCGGCACAGGAAAGCAGGTGGACGACTTCCTTCTCACCAAGGAGGACCTGATCGGCCCTGATCCGTCCCAAGTCCTACCCAACAGCACGCCTTGGGCGAAGCTTCAGGGCCTCATCGGATTGGAGTCCGTCAAGGAATCTGTGCGCAACTTTTTCGCGCTGCTCGAGACAAATTATCAGCGAGAACTGGTGGAGGTGAAGCCGGTGGAGTTTTCTCTGAACAGGGTCTTTCTAGGTTCACCGGGAACAGGAAAGACGACGGTCGCCAAGTTGTATGGCCAGATTCTCGCAGACCTCGGCATGTTGAGCAACGGTGAAGGTGAGGCGACCGCGTCTACATTATACAGGATCGGGGCGCTAAGACAACGTCCTGTCAGTGGTGATAAAAAATCCGGCAGACTTTGTCGGGGCACATCTGGGACAGTCGGAAAAGAATACCAAGTCGATCCTGGAGAGTACACAGGGCAAGGTGCTCGTCATTGATGAGGTTCGTGGCATCGTTCTTGTCAGTCAGTGGCGTATCTGATGAGCGTCTAGGCCTACATGCTGTATGGCGGCAAGAACGTCACGGATCCTTACAAGACGTCGGTCATCGACACGATGGTCGCTGAAATTCAGAGCGTCCCCGGCGAAGACCGGTGTGTCCTACTCATAGGATACAAGGAGCAGATGGAAGACATGTTCCAGGTAACGTCGCCGTATGTGTTGTTCGTGCCAAACCTGACCTCCTTGTCCTCAGAACGTCAATCCTGGACTGGCTCGACGATTCGCGATCGAGAACGCGTTCAACTTTGAGGACTTTACGGAACCTCAGCTCATGCAAGTCTTGGAATACAAGCTCAAAGATCAGGATTTGTTTGCCACGGACGAGGCCAAGGAAGTAGCCCGCGAGCTGCTCAGCCGTATGAAGAACCGCCCCAATTTCGGCAATGCCGGCGAGGTCGAGAATTTGTTGGGTCAGGCGAAAGCGCGATACCAGAAACGGATGGCGTCCGTCCCCGCTTCCCAAAGGATGAATGTTGTATTCGAGCCTCAAGACATCGATCCCGATTACAACAGGAGCGAAAACGCGTCTGCAAACCTCACAAAGATGTTCGCCGATGTCGTCGGCTGCGAAGAGGTCATACGGAAACTCGAGGGGTACCAAAAGATCGCCAAGGCAATGAAAGACAAAGGTCTCGATATGCGTACCCAAATCCCGAGTAACTTTGTCTTCAAGGGACCGCCAGGTGGGTGGCAATCGGTCGAGGATCTTTGAATCGCTCATACATGATAGGTACGGGAAAGACGACGACGGCACGGAAACTTGGACAGGTGTACTACGACATGGGCTTCCTGTCTTCCAAAGAGGTGGTCGAGTGTTCCGCCACCGACTTGGTTGGACAGTACGTCGGGCATACGGGACCAAAAACAAAAGGAATGTTCGAGAAGGCCCTCGGCAAGGTGCTCTTCATTGATGAAGCGTACCGGCTGAGCGAAGGTCATTTTGCGAAAGAGGCGATGGACGAGATTGTGGGGTTGATGACCCACGAACGCTTCGTGAACAAGCTCGTCATCATCCTGGCTGGGTATGATCACCAGATGAACGAGCTGCTGGCGGTCAATCCCGGTCTCTCCAGTCGTTTCTCCGAGGAGATCATCTTCAAGAATATTTCCTCGGAGCAATGTCTGGAGCTCCTCGACAAGGACATGCAGAAGAATGATATCGTCGTTCCCGAGCTTAGCGACAAGAGCTCCCCAACATACGTCGAGATGCAAGATATCATCTCTGAGATGTCCGCGCTTCCATCCTGGGGAAATGCACGTGATGTCAAGACGCTCGGGAAGAGGTTGACTCAAAAGGCCTTTGCTAACCTGGCCAGCGGCGGGAGCTCGGCGTCGCTCTCGGCGGAAGAGGCTCTGGATATCATGAAATCCATGTTGAAGGAACAACTTGACCGACAAAATATAGCCCATCGAACTCTACCACCCTCCAGTTCCATGCCGATGGCAAGCATGGACGGCCCAGCACCTCCGCCCCCTTCGATGTCCACGTCAACAAGTCAGGCAACCAAACGTGCCCCTCCGCCTCCGCCCAAGAAAGCTCAT
>JBBPOE010000698.1:0-15158 GCA_038091295.1 Tylopilus felleus | reverse complement strand
CCGAACCATCACGCACGTATGTTCACCCGTGAGTTCGGATTGTGTTTGCCGAAGATAGAGGGGAACGAATCCCGCTCGCTTCCAAAACCTGTTTTTAGTAATATATTAGCAATGTATTAATTAACTACAGCGGGATGCGGCGACAAGGGGACGCCACCAACCCCCCTCTGTTTTCAACATGAGAAAGACAACACACCTCAGTAGCTGAGGTGTCAACCCATATGAAACACCCAAATAATCTAAAGTCTCTGGTTTCCTTTCCGAGAGGCGCTGGAGCAACGGCGGCATAGCATGGGCCAGGCGGATGGTAGGATGATCCGTTTGAAGGTCCGCATCCTTTCGGAAAAATGAGGATAACGAAGGCACCCGTAAAACGCCGAGTTCAGGTCAGATAATTAGCCAGCTTGGATATTGCGAGGACTTGACATACGTACAGGATCGATCAAGGTGACATCGGGATAAGACGGCTGAGCGAGACTGTTCTCTGAAACGCTGAAGTATTCTCCACTGTAGAACGAATTAAGAGCTTTGAGCGCTCGAGAGCCATACCCCATCTGTGTCAGGCATAGAAAAGAAGTTTTTTTCTGCCATCAGCATCATTCACAAAACACAACTCCATTGAAATCGTCATCCATTCCACCTCTTTCTCTCACGATGCTGCGAAGTCGAGCACCGGTGGAGAGAAATGGGATGACGAGGAGACTGGATATAGAAAGGGCGCACCACTCACGTTTGCGTAGTCTGGGTGTGTCGCGATCCTAACAATGCGAGCACCACTCAACATGCCAAACTTGCTCTCCTGGAACTGCTGTGCGACAATCCAGGGAATCATATCGCCCCCTGCTCTCAAACCCCTGCTTAAGCCCTCCATGATCGCACCTTTACTAATATTGCCTTCGAGTGCGACCTGAAGAACCACGAGCGGTTCCGGGAGGTGGGATTCGTCATCTTTAAGGGGTGGAAGGAGTACGAAGAGGTGGTGTGCGGGTGCATCCGACATGAGTTGGAGATCATTGGGTTGGTTTTTGTAATGCGAGGCAACGTACAGTGCCATCATCCGCTGAAGGAACATCTCCGAAGCAGGATGGAAACTGAACAGTGTATCCCGTGAAACATAGTACAGCTCACACGTAGATGGGTGGGGGCATCCCTGTGCAGAAGCGACAGCGGACTTGGAGGAGATGGTAGCATCCAGACATAGAAGGTTGTTCAACCATTTTTCAATTTTGTCTCCGGCACCGTAACGAATGGGCGTTTCGAGTTTCATTTCTCGCAGCGTGCGCGTTTTGGGGGCATTTGAGTGGCCGGCGATGGACTTTTTGGAGGTGGACGTGGTTGCGACGGATGAATCTACTGTGGTAGCGTCTTTGGTGAGGGAGGGACGGGTGCTTTCGCGCAGTTGTTGTATGAGCTTGAGAGACAAAGATCGACCAGTGCCTTCGTATCCGTTGATCGTAGATGCCATGAATACAAGATATGGGCCGAGGAGATTTCGCACAAGGGGAAGGGGGATAGCTGCAGCTTCGTCGATGATGACCAGTTCAGCCTGTCCCAAGACATGGGCATCCTCAGGTTGGATGTACTGTGGAGACGTAAGGGCGACAGAGGACTAACATGCGGGCATAACGCACCTGGATAGTTTGGCGGTGCTGGCGGAAGACGTTGACCCTGACGATAGCTTTGTTGAAATCTGGGTTCGTGCTCTGCAGTATGTCGTAGTCAAGATGCTCTTCGTATCCCAACGCGTCCAACCCTTTGAAGACGAACTCGAACAATGTCGCCAAGTTCTCAGGGCTCGGACTTGTTACGAAGATGTTCGAATACCCGTGAGCCAACGCAGCTGCGATTGCGAGACCCAGCGCTGCGGACTTGCCGCGTCCACGAGCAGCTGTGAGCGTCACGGTGGATGCAAGAGTCTTTTCTGCAATTGCTTCCACAAAGGTGAGTAGGGCTTGTGCTTGGTCGACAGTTTTTGCCAGCTTGACAAGTTCGCCAATAGGCTTGGTATCGGCTAAGCCATCTTTGAGATCCTTGAGCTCCGCATCAGCCTTTCCTTTCCCGTGTCCCTCCTCGATGGGCGTTATATCCTTCCCCTTGGAGATGGGAAGTACGTTTAGCTCATCGTCCAGAACTAAGCAGTCGGCGCAGGACCCTAAGGACAGAATGAAACGCTCATTGAATCTAGCGACTACGGAATCGTGAGACGAAGTTCGATAACGGGCATGAACATCCTGCAGGGACAGTGAGTTACATTCACCACAGTCATGTAGCGAATACACTCACCATAGTCATCGTGTACAGTTGCGTAAGTGACCTCATGGTCTTCAATAATAACACTATAAGTCCACCACCCTCCACCGTTTCGATGGTCCGTGCGAGTAAGTTTGGTGTGATAGCCTCGAAATCTTGCAAGACACACATTCCATAGGTGCTACCTAGAATTTTGTGCGATTCCTTATAGTAGGTATACCGGATGTCGGTGACGGTGACGAAAATTTCGAATGGGTTTTGCTCATTAGGTTCTCGGATACCGCGTTTTATGTCTCGTTTTATTTTTGCTTCACGTTTTTTGCGGTGACTGGTTTAGTATGTCGTTAGTTAGAGGTTTACAGACGGAATTCCTCTATGACTGTACGAGATACCACTCACGTCGTGAACCCGAGATCTTTCTTGTAGCACCATAGCACCGAGGGCCGCGCCGATACCCGAGCTTGGGAGAGTAAGTAATGGAGGTTCACAATCTAATCCGTCTCAAGTCAACAGTGAAATAACTTTTCACGCTGGACCTTACGCACCTGGTCTCTGCCCTTGTCTCCTACCAAGACTATGAAGGATCTGTGATTCTTCTTGACATTATTGGTGATCAGGGTTGGTATTCGAGGGTCAAGCTGTTTACGCATGAGTAGAACCTATCGCAAGTAAGGTATGATTCCGAGTCACCGCAAAGAATACACACAGCTGGGAATAAATTTCCAAATATGCCATAGTGGCAGCCAGCGCGCGGTATGTACTTACATCCTCAATACCATCTTGGTCTGATGTTTTCTCCCCTGCCTGAATAGGCCGTCATCGCCTCTGGACTTGGCGCACTTTATGTTGCCGATGGCCGTTCAGACAAGCAACTCTTAGAACAAGCACAAGTCAGCTTGGACGCCACGATCCGTAGTTCGTTCACGTACCCAAAGAATCTTGCGACGACGCAAACCCAACGGCTCTCTGTGCGACAAAGATTAGGTCCGCTTGTCTCCCCGCTCAGTCGTATTCGTCACCCATACGCCGATGTTCTCTCCTTTTCCATGCAAGGTAAGACCAGTGAGACCAACATGCTCGCTTCCCATGCACACACCGCTCTATTCCAAACGATAAACCTCACGCAGGGCATATGGACGAAATATTTTTTGGACGTGGTTAATGACGCGTCGATCACAGCCAAGCACAGCGGTTTCTCGTCGTCCCAATATGCGGCGGTGCATCATAATGTGATGAACACTTCTGCCGATGTTGGCTCCGTATGGTACGCTACGATCGAGGGTGGGTCGGAGTGGGGACGTCAGGCGTCCGCGAGTGGTCTCGAGGCTACCATTGCCGCCAGCAAGGTGCGTCACATAGCACGATCGACCGGGACGATCACCACAATTCATGCGGTGTTACAGTATGGAGACAAGACCGTCTGGCGTAGCATACCCTGTCACTCGTTCTTGTGGTCTTTGGAGAAACAAAAATGAAATCCATTCATTTGAGAAACAGCAAACGTCCACATTGAGAGGTTAGGTAAGATGTAAACAAAGGTAGGCGAGATATCGCAGATGAATATCCTCAAGTATACACTCTTTTGGGTCGACAAAAGAGGGTAAAAGAAAAAAAGGGTTTATTAGCTCTATCATAGTATCACAGGTTATGGCCACTGACAGTCTTCCACCGTTTCTTGGGAATTGAAGAACAGTGTCAATGTGTTGAAGTTACAGGTAGTTGTGGATCCGATGGTTATGATTCGTTACTCACTCGGATCCCACAGAACTCGGCCAGCGGCTGGAGATGAACATGAACAGCCGTGTCATAGCTCCACTCCGCTTTGCCTTTATAGCCAACACCAGACGATTAGTAAATGCTATCCTGACGGTCACCGACAGGAAATTTCAGGACGTAGATGTGGACCAAAAGCTCAAATTTCGAGTTACAACGGCATATATCAGGTACCTTTCTCACCCTTCCTTCACGTACCAGTGCCCATAGAGCTTTGACCATTCCCGGGCCTGTGGTGTGGTGGGTGTCCACAATCCACATTCTAACAACGTCAGTGGACAGCCCATAGTTGTCCAAATCCGTCACTGGTGGTGAGCGAACCGCTTTGTCCTCCGAAAAGACAAATGCTTTCGTCGTTTACAGCACACCACAAATACCACTAAAGGGGAGGTGGAAGATATGATAAAAAGGCCATCAGTCTGATCTTTCGCCATCCCACTTTCATATCACTCCCCGACACTAAACTACCTCTTAATCTTAAGGCTGGGCCTTCACAGTTACACTCACCCCACAATATGGTTTTAGTCGCACTCCCCCCCACTATCGACTCCCCGCAGGATTTCTGCTTCTGTGGTCGCGAGACAGTCGAAACCCACGATTTCTTGTTCTGCTCTACCGAATGTGCCCGTCACGACTCCCTCCGGTCCCTCGGTGACCCTAATTGTCATTATCGCAACGTTGTGCGCGATGCCTATGTTCGAGCAGGCACCCCGGAACTCCAACCTCGTCGAATGGCTTCTGCAGTCCACCTACGTCCCGGTCCCTCGGTGCACCGCGTTGTTGTGAGCCCGCCCCCTCCCTTCATGCCACAGACGGCTCTCGCGCAACAAAGGAACGCGAACCTCGAGCGCATCGCTCCGTGGACCCAGTACGAGGCGTTTCTCCCTACACCTTCGGGCACGGTTCCCGACAGGAAGGCTACGGCAGGAGAGCTGGCCGCTGGGAAACATGATCAGTCAAGACGACCGGTTTTTGCAAACGTACCCTCCCGCGCTCATCCCCTCCCAAGGCCCGGTGATCATACGTTTGGGATGAATACACCGACAGTACGTACACTCCGTTCATTTCTTTCCCTCCGTTCTTCACACTCCGTTTCAGACTATCTCTCCCTATGCTGGTCCCTCTCGCGAGCACGCCGGAGCACGTTCTCTCGGATGCGTCCCCTCGTCTATCCAAGGTCGGCAGGACAACAAAAAGCAATCGGCGGTTGCGGCTCTGCTGAATTTCGGCCGGTCCCCGAAGGGTAAGGAGGTGGAGAACCCCGAGAAGCCAAATGGTCATCCCTTGAACATCGACGTTCCATCTGCGAGGAAGGAACGGCGAATGGGAAGGGCTCTCTAAGTTTCAACGTCAAGTCTCTGTTTAACTCGGACTTATTCATAACGGATCTCACCAAGTAATGTTTTGTCTGACTTTAGTTTTTGCATTGGATCTGTCACGCTCGTTTTACCATCCTAGCGTTCGCTGTGTCTCTACACTATTTAATTCACTCTCTCATTTGCATGTCACGTATAGAGAACCAATGTGAGCAGACAGTGGGCTTTGAGTTGAAAAAGTAGGCTCGTAAATGAAATCTTGAACGTCATCACCACTAGAGATCTGACCCTGTATGTAAGTGGGATCTGTTGCCTGCGTACATACTACGTCGTCGGTAATTTTGTAAAGACATTGAATTCAGTAGTCGTCAACACCAGTCTTTCGTTCTCGTTTGGATGCGCCGGAGAGCCTGGCCCAGGGATTGCAACGGACGTCTTGAGATAAATTTGTCTTGCTCATTTCTCCTTCCATTTACATTCAAATTTTGAGTCTGAAGCAGCGTATGCTGTCACACCAGTACTGGTAGTTGAGCGGGAAGCAATATGGCCTCAACGACCCTTTCACTGGCAAGTTGGAAGCCGTGAGTGCGGCTGTGTGACTAAGCGCGAGGGTTGGTCACTTCCATTCTTGTCGGTTTACAAACACATGTCAATCACTCATTTTCCTTTCCCTTCCAACAATGAGAACTCAACACCAGGGGCTGAACTTCCGAACCAGCGGCACTGTACAGACAGCGCTGCAGAATTCTCGACTTTGTGCATGGAATGAAGTTATGGGACCTATAAATGCTGTCCCATACAAGCAAGTCTAGTCTCCAAGAAACCTGCGGTCAAAACTCGAACACACCCTGACGAGGGACCTCTCTTCTGCTCAGTTCCGCTGGATTATCACCATGACCTCCCTGATTAGAATCCACTACGACCTCCTTGCTGAACTCGATTGTCTCTTTGACGACGCGTTTAACACGCGCTTCTCGCCGTCGACTTCGTCACCCGGTGTGGCTCACCGCGCCACGGCAGAACGTCCCGATTCCTTCCGAGGTAAAGGGTTTCATCATCTCAGCGTTGCTCTTCTCTTATCCACTTCTAGACTCGACTTATTCGAGTCCAAGGAGTGACTGCGACATTCGAGCTTGAAGCTTTGAAGTCCGAGGACGTCGCTATCGACCTCCACCACAATCGCTTGACGATCTCGGGCGAGTCTTCCACCTCCACCTCTCATGAAGAAGGAGGCTACGCTGTTCGCGAGCGTCGCTACGGCAACTTCTCCAGGACGTTGCGAGCTTCCCTTTGGAACCAAGGTAAGTTACTGCTGGATAAGTGGCGCTAGAGCTTCGATGCTGACGCCAGTGGTAGCCCGAAGACGTGAAGGCCAAGATGGAGAAAGGCCTGTTGACGTTGACATTCCCGAAGGCGACCGAAAAACAACCTCAGCGTATTGCCATTTGGTAAAGGTCACGGTAGCGGTTCTCTTGGGAGTTGACACAAAGATGCAGCTATTAGGTCCAATGTATTGATTATGTGGACATAATTAATACTTCAAATGTGAACGGAATAATAGGGTTGGTAACGACTCTGTCAGTTCCTAAGTCAGATGAACAAACAAGATTATATTGTGCTTCACTACTTTTACATTCAACGACATACAGATCTACTGAAACAAAAGGTAGGAGTGCGCGGTGACTGTCCAAGGCGTGCTGGTGCTGGTTAGTGTCTAGAACATGATGCGATGAAATGCGGGGTATCCTAGAATCGAAACAAGAATTGCGTAGCAGAGCAAACAAAGTATGCGTCCAATGAGAGCCAAAAAACGCAAGGGGGTGGATAAAATACAAATAACGATAGGGTCACAAAAGGTTTAAAAGAATGAAGAAGACCATAGCCCAAGCGAAGCAAAAAGTGTTTTAGTCTCATCCAATCACGTAGAGCTCGGGGACCCAAACGTTCCGGTAGTAATGAAGGGAAAATAGTACAATATCAGGCACACGAATACCTTCTGGGCCAGCCATTAGCGCCCATTTTTCCCAACCGGGGGAAATGGGGTACCTCTGATTCAAAACAGTGTCATCAGGAAGGAAGAGCGGCGCGTGTAAACAGGTACTCACAGAAATAACCTTGTGGAAGTTGGAAAACAAACCACAGATCTCTCTAGCGAGATTCTGGCGCGTTATGGGCCTCCCATTAGGACACACATTGATCCTTGCTCGCATAGGATTGCCAGAATTCCTGGAATCATAACCTGGCCACTGCGAAGTCGGTTATTTCAGAACAACGGACACAGCGGTGAAGCCACTGTCCAAACCTCAAGGCTAATGACGATCGTCCTGAACCTGTGTGCCTCCAACACGGTATCATTCGCGCCGTCAATGATGACACTGTCCTCCAGGACATGCTTTACAAGGACACCAGGATGACCATTGACACAGAAGACGAGACCGGGAATACTTTCGCAATGTGGACTGAGGTGTGGGGGACGTGGTACACGCTCAATAACGTGCTGGCCCTGCGATACGTAATGCTGTGGCATTGGCGCGCGCATAGCTCCAGGATGGGTGGGTGGGTTAACAATAAGACCGTAGTACTTTCAAGGGAACACGTCAACACAGGAACACTTCGAAAATACAACAAGACACACCTGCTCAGAACCAGCACCATTATTCTGGAGCATGACACTGCTAGGGTTGACATAATCTATGTCTTGAGACATTACTTGGAAAGAACGATGAGATGGAGTGAATAGAGATGATGAGCTTTGCTCTATGTGGAAGATGTGATGTTCTCTGAATGATCTGTGGAAAACAACAGTGGATCATACACGCATTTATACCACTCAGAAGTCCTGTGGATGTGGGACATCTTTGTGGTTAAAGCGTCAGTAGACAGCCGGGCAAAGCGTTCAGGGATTATGCAACGGCGGGGAATGTAGGGGTGCAAGGAGGGTGTGTGGACAGCAGCACAAAAATGGAAGACAATAGGTGTGGAACTCATCTGCGACATGTTTGTGGTATAAGAGAGCGATGGACCTGCCCGTCGCCAGCGTGTAACGACATTTGAATCGCGACTTGTCTGAATGCAGTAAGAGTTGCGTCAGTCAACACCATGCCCTTGCGTTTCCTCCAGTCGAAATTGGCGGTACGGGATGAGCGATGCGTGGCGTACTGAATCAAAGCACTGAGTCTAGAACAAACAACTCTTTCAAGTTGTTCCGGTGCCAAAGCGAAAGAGGTTTCCGAGGAACTCGAAGCGATAAAGCGTGGGATACCAAGATGACATCCCGGTCTCTATGATAGGATCTTTACGCTTGAACCTTGAGGTCGACACCTGGCACCCCTTGCATGCAACAGCGAGCCAAATGAGACGCGCGCTCTTCTATGTTTCTGGTTGCTAATTTATGCGACTCCCAAGGCCCCTGCTAGACCATAGTAGGATCAAGAAAAATAAACCGACTGTTTCATTAAGGAAATCGACTTCTTGATGCTTGTCGGTCGATTATGATATGCTATAAGCTTAGTAGCCCACATGGTAGACCTGGTGGAGGATTTCTTTTCTGATAGCTTTCCAAAGTGAGGACTCTACGCTTCGTGGAAGGTTCTCCACTTTCTGCCTGAATCTACGTCTGGGCACTATGACCCCTTCACTGGGTTTGACTGTCTGTTTGACGACGCGTTCAATGCTCGTCGGGGTCAAACGTGCCACCAGTGTCATCCTACCACCTCCCCTGGGTCAACCGAGGGTCAATCCATCCTTTAAGGAGCACAACACCCCAGCTCCCGTCCGAAAAGCCAGGAGAAAGCGCGTTCACTGGCAGCCCCTCCAAATGCAATCCGTATAATGACTCGGACTCTGAGTATGCCCAACGCTACAATCTATCAAGGTGATGTGTCTTCTCTTGTCGTGGCGCTTCGGCAGGCGATCCACCGCTTACGGTTCGGAAGGTCCATTGTCCAAGGATTCGGATTCGACAGTCGAGTGTTCAGCTGAACATAACTGGCTATGGCGACTGGTCCCATGGTTGCTATTCTCAGCACAGCAGGAGATCGATCGAATGACTCGAGTGGAAACACTAGCTACACTAGGTTCGTCAATCCGTCCACTCCAATGCAGCTCATGGTGACTTTGAGTGTCATGTAGGGCACTATCCTTTCCCGTGATATGTCGACCGCCTGATCCAAGTGAAAATGGCTGGATGGTTCAGCGGTGCGTTTTGTACTTGAACTCGCTCTAGTTGTGCCTTTAAATGACTGTTACCGCCAATACTATAATATTGCAATGATATCGTTTGATTGATTGATTGATGTAACGGTGGTTGTCCCGAGGCCTGATATTTTTGTCAAGTTCAGAGTTCAGACAAATGAGCTCGGTGGTCACCAACTCAAGTCCTTGCTGGCTTTATTTTTGTCATGTTGCGCTTCACGGGCTGTGACCTGTCCAGTTGAATTACACGGTCCAGCGCCCTTTAGCTCGGTTGCAGCTTGAATGCTGACGTGTGACGCCTGTCAGATGGCAGCCTGGGCCAAATCAACGTAAACCTTAGGAACTGTTCTCATTCTTTAAGTTGGCCAACACATTGACAGTACGGCCCCAATTCGTCTGTGTTTCGTTTCTGAACGGCGCCGCGGTGATATGGCAGGTTGGTCCTCTTCCAAGATGCCCATCGGGAGGTTTGAGCTGAGAATCTCGACTGGGGGCTCCGAGGTTTCGGATGGAATTCGGGTCAAGGCGGGCGTTGTTCGGACACGAGTCCATTTCAACACGTGTTTGACCCTGATCATTTCTTTCATCACCCCTCTTCGATTGGTGGGTATTTTAAATTTTCATATGGGCCTCTCTTTCCATCTGAAACAGAGTAGGAGTAGGTTGGTCCACATGACAGGCTTGGCCAGAGAGACAAGTGTCACTGACTGACCATCTCCTTTCATCCCCACCGCGTATATCTTGCACTCGCTACGCCTCGGATATCTACCTTATGTTCGACACGTTTCACGAATTCCTTGTTGGGGTCCCCCCCACTGCCAAATCGACATGCACAACCTTTGCCGATGGAGCAAACACATGTCTTCCCCCTCTCAAGGTCCCCTTCTACTTCGCCATGCGCCAGAATCTTTTCGACAGTGTTCCCGACAACATCTTAGCGCTCGCAGCACCCATTGTTGCCTTTTGGTCAATGTCTCTTTTCTTCCACTGCCTCGATATGTCGGGTTGGACATGGTTGGACAAGTACCGAATCCATGAGTTGGACGAGGTTAAGTCGCGCAATCGTCCAGCTCGTTCACAAGTCTTCTGGGCCGTTGTCCTCCAACATACAATGCAAGCCGTGTTGGGTTACCTCTGGTTGTCTGATTCCCCAATGATATCCCCCTCGAAGTGTATGGTAGAAATGGCGGCCGTCGGGAAGACGCTGGCGCGCCTCGTTAGATGGACATTCGGTCCAGATGCTGGGAATTATCTTATGGAGCACCGGGGTGCTGACATCACGTATTGGCTATACTGGTGGTGCATTCCTGCCGCACAACTATTCTTCTCCCTGTAAGTTCATTCTCCTATTTTCAAGGTTCATTCTCATCCCAATTGCAAAAGATTCATTCTGGACACTTGGCAATATTTTCTTCACCGCTGGATGCATTCGAACAAGTTCCTCTACAAACACTTTCATTCCGTGCACCATCAACTTTATATACCCTACGCGTTTGGTGCACAATACAATCACCCTCTCGAGGGACTTTTGCTCGAGGCTGTTGGTGCCGGAGTGGCGGAGACTATTACTAACCTCTCCCTCCGACAGACCATCCTCTTTTATATGTTCAGTTCCATGAAAGGGGTTGATGATCACTGCGGTTACCGCTTCCCATCCGACCCATTCCAAATGCTCAGCGGTAATAATTCCGATTATCACGACATTCATCATCAGGTTTGTACAATTTCTAGCGTCTGATTCCGTGACGCTCATTCCCATTCATCCAAATTTTAGAGTATCGGGATGAAGTCCAACTTCTCTCAGCCCTTCTTCGTTCACTGGGATGTGATCCTGGGAACTCGACTGACGAGGAAGGACATTGAGGAGCGTAGACAAAAGATCAAGGCAACATAAGGTGGACATACATACCCACTCATCTGGATGTTTCCTTCCATGTAGTAGTAATTCCCTCTATCGTTTCCGTTCTATTTTGACTTGTCATCTTACAAAGGCTCATTGCATACATACCGGCGAGTCAGGTTCCGACGAGAAGACAGCAAAGGGCGGGAATAAACCTTTCAGTGAGGGACTTTCAAGTTCGAGGGTATTTGATCGATGCACGGACATATCGAGGTGTGGATTGCGCTGGTCTCGCTGGGTTGGGTCTAAGAGCCACTCAGCGATGCGATGGGTTCGAGTCTCTCACCTGCGATCTGATAATTCGATGGGTTTTGTAGCTGAAACGTATAAGATGAGCGGGAGTCAGATCACGGGTCCAAACAGGTTTCAAAGATTGTATTTATGTACCAACCGTGACCCGTGCCCGCTAGTACTTACATAATCATCGCAGAGCAGCTTTGTCAATGCCCAGTTTGTGCCCAGTTACTAATTACTAATCTTCGGGAATCTCCTGCATCAATTTGTTCAAGGTTGTCGATGATTCATTTGGTGATCGATGATTTCTAGTCATCGTCAGCGACTCAGCGCCGTCGACTCCGTAACATCTACAAAGAAGATCGGTTCAACACACCGCCCGGGCCACGTAGCAGGACGCCTCGATTCTCTCTGCATCGCAGCCTTCCATTGGCAGAAGATCCATCGCGAACCAGCTCAGCGCTCGACAAGCGCGACAGCCCCAACCATCCTCGAATTGAGGACCCCGAGGAGATGCGTTCAGTGTCTTGCTTGCTCGATGGCGCCGCCACCATTCAAAATCCTGATTGCATGAACATGACTATGACCGAGCGTGTCGTGCTCGCGCAGAAAGCAGAGGTAGCTCAAAAGAGTCAAAACGACGCTGCATCTACTCGAATCTGACATGCACCTTTTTCGGCCTCACTTTGGGATGAACTCAACACGCTGGCACGGCCAACGACGGCAAGTCCACGTCCCACTGCCTCCACTCAGGAATTAAAATGGTTAACCAGGTTAAACGTAGTTGACAGTTAATCGGGCGTGACACAATTGAGACAAACTTCAATTACAGATGGAACGAGGATGCAGCTATCTGCAGGGTGCCACCTAATGTGATCTCTCGAGCTCCTAGATTGCCCAGTGGTACGCTCACTGCTTGGCCATCTGAGTGAAGCGATCGGAGGATGGCTCGCTGGAAAGCGAGTGAATGGGTATTCATTCGCTGACACCGGGCTGCTACTTGGTTGTGCTTTCTAGTGTCGTTTTCGTTTTGCTCCACTGGGTCGATGTATTCACCATATATTTGACAGCGATTCCTTTCGCTATGTGTATGACCACCACGACTAGTTGATAGGTGTGCATGTACCCAGGCGCCCTACATTGCTTTACGTTTGGCGTGCAGTCTATGCTTATCACCTCGTCTGTTCAGATCGGCAATAAAACACTATGCAGTGACGTCATGATGAGGGATATAGATTACGTCACACGAGAGTCTTCGAAGGTCGGCGTCAACTCCGGGGCTTGTTCAGGGCAAAAATAAATGAGAGGGCATATGGTACCAAAACTGATCGTAAAGCGGTAACAAAAGAGAACGATAGGCATCAGGTAAAATGTGTTGATAATGACCTCCAACACCATGATGTCAACACTACGCCAGCACGGCGACTTAGTTGCACGGGCAGCCATCGTAATTTCCGGAGGTGCATTTGCCACTGACCCCGTTACAGCCGTTGTTCGAGCAGCTGCCGACGTAGCCACTGCCACCACCACACTTCTCGCAAGGGCAACCGTTGTACGTGCCCTGGGTGCACGTTCCGACGGTGTTGCTGGGGTAACTGAAGCTAGGGCTGCAGCCTGTCGTTCCAAGCAAACAGTCGCAACGATTAACAGAATATTGCGCGCGTGAAAAAGGTTTTACCGTTCGAGTAGCAGTCGCCGAGGGTGTTGCCACAGTTATCATCCGGTACGGCAGCCTCCTGTGCAACAACGGTCAGTGATTATTTGCCGCACGATGAAGCAACGTACAGTGCGCTTGTTCACGCTAGGGGACGCAGACACCATAGCTGCAGCGGCGGCGAGGACGATGAGGGACTTGAAGAAGTACATATCGACGTAAAGAGGTAGATCGCAGAGTTTTCTGAATGAGCTGAGAGGGTGCGGGAGTTGTTGCAGACATCGAGCTTTGCTAGCGAGGTTTATATACGTTTTCCGCACCCTAGTGAAATTCACATCCTCCGAATGGGGAAAAGGACCAGCTAGCCATGAGACCTCGTTGTAGCGGATTTCGTGAACCGGTGCGAAGTTACGACAAGCATGCTCCTGTGCTTTTGGGGTACGCTCCACTTTTGATGATTGAACACGTTAGTTTAACCCTGGTTGAGGCACTGCTAAACTGATGGAAAGGGAATGTGCTATAAGAACGGGGAAACGGAGGTCGCTTACATGATCACCAAAGGCGAACTTTAACCGAATGATCCTCCGAGTCATGTCTCACATCCAGAACTTATAACCTGCATATTACACCTGGAGCTAGAGACCGACTGAAAGAGATTGTAGTATACCATTTTTCAGGGGTTGATCAAACTTTGAACGTGGCTGGTTCATTGGAAAACAGCAGCCTTTTGAGGAAATGTGACGCCGGTATCACTTGATACCACGATGACATCGCCTTGTTCACGTTACCAGACAGGTAGCCTAAAACAACACATCATTCAGGCTCGGATTCGGCAAGAAATCGAACCTTTCGATGTGGACATTATGTCATTATGTCATAAGGCGGCTCATCCTGAAACACCATGTGGAGAACTAGAAATTCGTCGTGATCACGGAAGTGGATAGGTAATGATGTGACAACAAAGCAATGCGAAAGACGCAGCCACAGTTGGGCAACTGGTTGAATTGGATGTAAAATCCTATTGGACGACGGTTAGGCCAAGCAGAGAGTGTAGGATGCATTGGCCAACCTGGTCACTACAATACTACTCAGTTTTGGTATACTCTTGCACAATTGCCCTACCATAAAATCGCTGAGCGGGCATTAGTCTGGAAACGTAATTAAGAAGAATTTGAACAAAGCGAGATAAAGTGCCACATACATTGATGGAGAAGATGGGTTGCTCCATTTCACGTTAGTCATCGAGGCGATGAATTTCGTAGCATCAGTGCGCTCCTACATGAGCCTGGTTTACGCAACGATGGGGATGATGGTTGTGCCGAGCCCAGCCGTTGAACTTCTACTTGCGGAGAACATTTGTACAATAGGCCGTTCAAGTTGATTCGGAACGTCGAAATCGTTAGGTTGGTGGGGGCTTGATGTTTCAAGTTTTGGTGAGATCAGACACTTGCAGCAAGAATAAGAAGGAAATTGGATGCTCAGCGCTCAACAGCCTCTACTAGTAGGTCCAGTAACTGGCATAGTCTACGAGTTGTCGAGCTCCGGAATGCCGTAGCATGTAGTTGTACTTTAATTTTTCGCCAAGGTTATTCTCACGATTACACGTCGCACCAAGTGAACCTGTGCGGCTCGCCATTGGTCAACGCGTCAAGCGAGCACGTGACCTGTCAGTGGGGGTGTGGCGGTCGAGCGTCGAGGGCACGACGAGCAGCGTCCGACGGTCGAGGAAAAAAAAGAGAAAAATTCGTTGAGACTCGTATCATATGTGACTATGTACCTAGATAGACGAACGGCTGCGATGTCGAGCAGAAAGCGTAGATAAGTGCAGATAAGTGTG
>JBBPOE010000697.1:0-15161 GCA_038091295.1 Tylopilus felleus | reverse complement strand
CCCCCACTGCACTGGCAGGTATACCCGGGTTAGACTACTTTCGGTACCTCCCATGCCCGTACCCACCCGGGTTCACAGCCCTTGGGTAACCCATACCCACCGTAACCCACCCGCCGCCGACCTGCAGGTCACCCACCACAGGTTACCCGGGTACCCCCCTACCCATCATAGGCCCTACCTGAGAGGCACGAAGGATTCGACCGAATTTTGACACGTCCGAATGATGGCTAACATGATATTAGAAAGCAGACATTTCACATGTACCATACGCACAGTTCAAGCCCACGTCAATAAAATTCCATGTGGCTCAAGTCATTTCAAATGTTCAGTGAACATTGTCCCCCACCTGAACTGTACCACGTGAAAAGCATATGCACCGAACAATGATGATACACCTGGAGAACCACAGTTGTACGTGAGATCCGAATACCCCGAAGGTTAGATACATTTATGCAGCAGGACGTACGTCGCACAAAACACCATCACACGCCACTCCCAGTACTCCGTATTCCCATCTCTTCCATTGATATCTCTTGTCCTGCTCCAACCCCTCTTCGTCCGGCTCCGCAAAGACGATCACAGATTCTCGAATACCACCGCCGGACACCGGTGTAAAACTGAACTCGGTGTCTATACCGTGCGGAACGCTTCCACCTTGAAGATCGCGCGCATAAAGCGCCCGCACACTCAGAATGAAACGCGGGGTGAGCGTGAATACAGGTACGTATTCCACGATCGCTATCGGTATTACCTGCCACCCTGTGGCGGAAATCTTGCGCAAGACAAACAGGACGTTGGTGAGTCCGAAAAGGAGGGTGCTACATCACGGCAAATCGAGCGTGAGGGGGTCACCAGTCGGAACAGAAAAGGGGAAACGTACGCGAGGAAGTAGAGCACACCTTCCCTGGCGAAAAGGTTCACATAACGGCCGTTTCTTCGTTATTTTGTACATTTGAAACGAATGCCGGAGGAATTTAGCAACCACAAGTAGGAACATCCCCGCAGCGAGGGAAAACCCCAAACCGTCGCTCACATCAACCAAAGTAGGTGAACCGAGTGGGACCACACAAAACGAAAAGTCAAGCACTTGGGCGACAGACGCTATATGATGGCGGGCGAGTGACACCCGTCAGAAAGACATGCTTCGCCGGACATGAATCCAGGGCTCGACATACCTGTCAGCCTGGCGTCGATGATAATGCTCGCGATCACCAACGGGACCATCTTCACAACGTAAAGCGTGAGGATGCCAAGGACAATCCTCGAGCCACCATACATTGCTCAGAGATGGAGGATCGTCACCGCTGTACCCACCATGGTCATTGAATCACTGCTTGAAGCGAACACAAAGACGTACGATCTGCGGCACCGACGAAAGTGACAATCATCAAATCACCGAAAATGTATAGTATTTCGCCTTGGACGTGCCCTTAAATAGAGCGAACCCGAGTGGTATTGAACGAACATGCTTACAACTGTTCAGAGTGCGTCAATGTGTGCAGCTCACGGCCAAGGTGGAACGCATACGTCTAAAGGATGTTCAAGTACACGCGAATGTCATTGACAGTGGCAGAAATTACCTTTGCAGGACCAGGCATGAAGGATCTCCTCCTTGTGTTCGGCTGAGTTAATTGATCAAACGTACGTTTTGAATCACGGACATACCGAGGGTAAAGATTCTGATGAAACAATGTACATATCGAGTTAGCCTCTCATCTATGTTGGATAGGCGCTGACGTACGTGACGCCGCAAAGACCGAAGTAACGAACCTGTAACGAGGGTTATTAGCCTGTGTTGTGAAAACGCCATGGACTACGCACGACAACAAACAAAGTGGACACCCATGTCGTTTGCTCTGAAATCGTGTCGAGAATACAAGACCTGCATGCAAACATGTCCACTAACCCAAAGGTATTCAATCTACAAATATTGGGTCGTCAGTCACTGAGTTACCAGAGAATATGTGAAATACCTCGTCGGATAGGGTAAGGACTGATAACGCCGGAAAAAAAGAGTCTAACATGAAACATGGCAGTCAAGCGTTCATCGTATCCGACAGCAGTCAGGATCGCAACTGGCGACCAGGTTAGATCGGTAAACAAAGATGAGCGGAGTCAAAGCACGTACGCGTCACGTAGTTATTATCCAATATGCTCGACACGGCTGACTGCAGTTCGGACGACATGTCCTTGAAGTATGAGTATGCACTCCCAACAGACACTGAAACGCACAGGAAACGACAGCAAGAGACAAGCTTTTGATAAGTACGCGGCAAGGTTGATACAACAAGACCATATGGAAGGAGCACCATCCACGTGAGACTACGCCGCTAGGTTGCATATCTGTTGACGTGTGCAAAGGTGGACACAACTCCCGGCCATACCCGAGAACAAGGTATCTTCGATTATCGCCCCAGAGGGCTAGCGGCGTGTTTTTTAAAAACATTTAAAAACATCCACCTCCGTTACGACAGCCCCGGATATTCATTGTGGCCGCTGCCACGGCATGACGAGAATGCAAAGCGGATCATGGCACTGTCGAAATGTCAACCGTCCGTTTCAATGGATCAGTAACCTTGAGTATGGGGGATCCACGTAGTCATCTCGAGGCCACTTCACGCATGCTGAACCAAGGTGAGCTTCAAGTTACTCCATGGGCGTGTTTGGCCGCAACGAGGTCGCACGACCTAGGGCATCGTTAGCCATTCGTTTGAACTTCCGCGTCCAGAAAAAAAAGAATTTCCCATGCCAACTGTATAAAATTCCAGGCTTGCATCAATCGACGCACCCCTGGATCACTCATGTTAACCCCATTTCTGATTCGTACGATCGCCTAGGACCGCGCATCGCAAGGCGCCGTCTTCCCGTAAATTGAACTCATGACCGTTGGCACGCAGGATTTGACACGTTGTCTGACTGAGACGACCCCCACTACATAACATTAGAGAAATCGGTCATTTCCACGCGTAGACGGCACATACCATGCGCACTGAGTCCAAAACCGCCCCCAGTACGTACGCTCACGGACATCCCACGCTGCCCAGATCGTTGTGGTTCCAAAACGCCCCATGGTAGTTACCATACGCAAAAAAACATATACAACTTGCAGGCGCCGCCGATGCCTCGAAATGAATATGGATGGACGCGCCGTCCGTGACCTAGACCCAGAATATGCAGCGCGCTCAGAACCAGCGTGCTTGAGCCCTACCCTCGAATCAGCCCCGTCGAGTAACGCCCATAGCAGTTGCAAGGCCCCGCTCACCGTATTCCGGATCATCCCAACGCCTGTCAGACATCTGCACCCGAGATGACATACCCTGGCCGTGGATCGCACCACCACCACCACTACCGAACACGCGGACACCCCGGTCGCTGAGCAGCCGTAACGCTCTAGGACGCCGTCGTCGGCTCAACATCTGTCTTGCCAGCGATCAGGGAGACATGAGTCACCGTTGCTTAACCAACGTCCTCGCCGCTCGAACTCTCGACTAGAAGTCGCCCAGGACAGGTCTATGAGGCCCCGGCTGCTCGTTTGACGGGCCGGTCGCGTTCGCGTTCCGTTCTCGCCATTCCTGATCACGAGATACACTTTTGGAAAGACGTCACGCTCGAGCCCCTCATCTCGCCCTCGGCGGACGGCCGACACGTCCATCATGAAAGAGGGAGGGATCCAGACGCAACTCGTCCAGATGCCAAACTTGAGCGCGATGATCGGGAGACATGCCTGGTCGTGGGGACATTGAAAACCGACCGACTTCCGGACGGGACCAAAACGCCTATCATGGATATCCACGTCTAGACTACCTGCACCTCGTTTCATGAGTCGGTCCGTGATTCGTCGTCCTCGTGGCTTACCTATTTCGTTTCCGTTTACCCTTTGCTCCCGAACACGACGCGGGGCACGGCTGGATCAGGTGATAGACGTTGGAAAAGACGCGACACTGCGGGCCGTTGCTTAGCCAACCCTCGAAACCCTCGTCAAAACGCCTATCACGACGAGGTTAGTAGTAAATCAAAACGTCTTGACACGTACACCTACTGTGGTTCACTTTTGCTCCCGAGCGCGACAAAAACGTCTCGGGATCCCGAAACGCATGGCACCCTGGGCAAAACGCGTACCCTCCGAGTCATGGCCATCGACGCGCCTGCCCGCCTGAGTGACATGTGACAGTAACGTGTTCGACGACGGAACGATCAAACTCAAGCAACTCAATTCACCGGCTTGGCCCAAGGCTTGAAGTCATTGACGAAATAAATCAATTCTATAGAGAAAAAAAATTCCTGCCTAAAGCTACATTACAAACGAAATGGCGAAATGGTGAACAGGTAGAAAAAAGAAAAGAGACAGCAATGGAGAAAAAAGAACGAACGTGGACGTAAACACTGTGTCGAGGTATCCTACTCGGTCGTAACATAAGAGAAACACATACGTAGATCCAGTAGCTTGGGTGGGAAAGACAAATAAACGACATGAAAGTAAGGCGTAAAAACCCAGGGAGTCCATATATGATACACGGGATCCGAATAGCAGCCGGCGACACACAAACCTCATGGGGAGTCAGCATAGATTAAGCGTAGACAGAGAATTAGAAAGCGTGAGCATGGGGAAGCGAAACGAGAGAACAAAGAGAAAACAAGAGGAAAGGCATTCCTCCTAGAGAATCATACTCGTTCGTGATTTAGGCCGGGAAGGAATCATAAGAACGCCAAAAGCCATTTTCTTCCGAGATCGTGCCCGTTTGTGGAGTCCAAGCTGTGGCCATCGACGGCACGTGTTGTTCCGGATACGGCGACTGAGGAACAGACGCGTGCCGTTCCGAGGCGTACATGCCGTGATGTGGCTTGTCATGGTATTGGAAGAGGCCGTTTTGAGATCCCGTTTGATCCCGTACCGAGAACGACATGTCGTTCCCGCCCCCAACAAGCGTCATCGAGTGCGGCTGAGTTTGGGGATCGTAAGGATAGTAACCCTGTGTGGGAGTTGACAAGTCAAATGAGGACGATCGTTGCTCGTGTGAGGGCGTATTGGAAAACTGCGCGCCACCGTTTGGATACGGTGAATTGATATTCGAATAGCTTCCGCTAGATGGTGCATACGATGCTGGACTCGAGCTAGCGTATGAACTGCTATGGGGACGCTCAAACGTGGAGACGGCGGAAGAGACCTTGACAACCGGTTGAGAAACCAAGTTCAACGATCCCTGGGCTTGCGGCGCCTCCTCCCCAGCACTATAGGGAACCAAGAAATCGGCAGAACCACCATCCAGCTTTGGAGGCACAGGCGCGTGGTGAGCGCTCACAATCTGGGAAGCTTGCGCAAAAGAACCCGGCTGCTGCGCATACGGTGGGTGCTCTAAAGACGGAGTAGGAGCTATCGAGGGAACTGGGCGGCCAGGTGGAGGAGGGTCACTGTCCGTACTGGACGGCGTGGAGGCAGCAGACGGTATGCAAAGCTTCGAGAACGGTGAGGGGTCCTTTCGAACACGAATACCAGTCTGCGGGTAAGGCGATTTCTTGCAGTGTTTGTCTTTGGACTTGGCCGGGTGGGGAGGATTAGATGGATGCTTCGGCGCAACCGACGATGGACGCTTGTGTTGCTCCTCTGTAGGGCTGGCACGAGTGGTGTTTTGCACTTGCTGGTCAGGAAGGGGGGCAGATGATGCTGTCGCGGGGCGAGCGCTAATGGTAGACGGTGGAACTGCAGAATCGGTCGTGGTCGTCAACGCGCCGGCCGACATGACGGGCGCGCTGACGAATGGCAAACGAAAGCCGTGGCGCAGCTGTTCTACGTCTGCTTCAATCTCGTCATGTTTTCTCTTCGTCCCCGCCGAGGCAGCGTCCGAGTTACCAGAGCGCACACTCTCAGCCTTGCGCTGCAACAACTCGACGATCTTGATGGCCTCTTGCACACCTCCTTCAACCCCGCCCCGCACAGGGCCACGCCCCGTGTTCAGCATTGGATCGCGCAATACCTCGAGTGCATAGTTGACGTCATCGACAGCGGTATGTACCCAGACGCTGTTGGGATCCTTGATCACGTTATGCGCACATGCAACCGCTGCGTCAAACAGCGCTCTACTGAACGAGTAAAAGCTGAACAATGCAGGCATCGGTCGCCGCCCTCGAAGGTCAGGACGCTGCTTCCACATCGAACATAGCGCCCTGAGCGAACGAATGATCGCATGTGCAGCGGTGAAGGTCCCAACCGTAGCTTGGTAATACGACGTTGAGTTCCCGTGGCCATAGGACGGCCGCAAGAAGGGGATGTAAACCTTCATGATCAACCGTTGAACCGTGACCGCCAACTCGCATCGCTGCGCCATGAGTACGGGAGACACGTTGGTAGATTCGCCGGGGTTAGTGAATGAAGGAATTCCTCCATCTGACTGAGGCGCTTGCACGGCCCCAGGTTCCGAGTCGATGTCCATTCGGAATGTGGACGGTAGATCCGCAAACCACTGTTTAATTTCGTTCGCACACGAGGCCGCCTGCTCGAGTGTGAATTGTTCGTGCGCGGCCGGATCACTCTGCATCGAGTCCCTGAAGGAACGTCTTTTGATATCCTTGACCAATTGTGCGAGACTGAGTTGTCAAGTGAGCGTGAGGACGAGGACAATTAAACGACGTAAACATACCGGCATTTGAGACCAAAATATTTGAAATCTGAGGAATTCGGCTCCAACAATGAGAGTGGGCTACGTGGATGGGGGATGGTGGTGCAGGCTGGAGTGAATACATCTTCGTCTACATCCATGGGAAGGCGTGTAGTGTGTTCGGTATCCGAGATAAGGGGCGATCGTCCCATGTAGTCCGATATGAACCTGCGGCGTCCCCGCGAATAAGTCCATGAATTGATGCACGGGGCACGACTCACAAATCATAATAGAAGATGTCCCACCAAAGTCGCCGTCTTGATTCGCCCTCGAAAAGGTTGAATTTACCCGGGAATTCGTCAGGATCTATGTCGAGTCCCATCGTACGGGCTATGTTGACCATTTTACCGACCTAGAAGGGAGATGAAAACGCGCTCGTGATTGGCCATCATTCATCAACGATCGGAATCACTTGCCTCGGGCAGCAGTGTGTGGACCACACGCGCTCTGCTGTCATGCAGTGCGTACAACACATGGAGGATCATGGCGACGAGAAAATCTAGATCGTACGGGTTCGACTTTTCAAACAATGATAGTGCTTGTTGGGAGAGTGCGAAGAGTACGGCGGGAGAACTCATGGCATCCTTGGCAATGCCTTTGCACTTTTTGTTTGGGATGGGGAGTAGATCTGGCTTCTTCCGCGTGGGTGGACGAGATGACGAATCATCCTGGGTCACACCACCGTCTCCGTGAGCGACGTCCAGACGGGCTTCCTCCTCGGCAATCTCTTTATCCACCAACGTACCTAGCGCGAAAGCGGCTGCGACGGCTGCAAAGAAGGAGAGTGTAGGCTTTGCAGAGGCCTGGATACGACTGGAAGTGGATGCAGGAGGGCCGAAAAATATTGCACGGGCAGTGTCCAGTTTGCTGGCGGTTGAGTGTGCACCATTGGCCCCGCTTTGGGTCGTTGAATGGTCAGCGAGCGAGCTGTCGTGTCCGTCGACCTCTGACGACCACTTGAACATTGCCTCTGCACGATCTTTAAAGTGCTTAAAATTGAAACAAGGATGCATCTTGAGAACATCTTCGACGTTGTCGTAAAGTTTTTGTCGTCTTCGCGGCGCAAAAGGGAGGTGTACAAGTAACCGAGGATTTACCGAAGGAAAGTCGGCAGCCGTGGGTGACGATGAGGCGTAGTAAGCGCTCAATGAGGGTAGTAGAAGGTGTAAGGGTGGGTCCGATGTGCCGGGAGCATCGCGAGCAGGAAGCGAGGTCGGTGTTGATTCTATTTTGACATGATTTGACGTATATGCAGGGCAAGATGGATTAGAAGGGGGTGATTGAACGGGTAGAATATCTTTGCTGAGATCGAGTTCGTGGAGCCATATGGCAGTGATGTCGTCGAGCGATATTGCGAGAGAGGAGCCTGATTGGCCGACTGCGAGGAGTGGACGATCGGAGTATGTTGACAGACCAGATGGTTGGTTGTAAAAGTTGTGTGAGCGTGCACCTGGCGCAGTGAATTGTGCGAGCTGAGACTCGACCTGAATGAGACGGTTGTTGAGGGAGTGCAGGTCGCTGATGGGAACGCGTTAGGAGCGCTGGCAAGAAAAAAAAAAGGGACAGGGGTACGAACACTTTTTCTGCGGCTGCGGGGGAATAAACACACCTCGCGACAGTGTCGCGTTTAGTGCACGACCCGCAGGGAGTGCGACGGTCGCACTTGAGTTTGAGACGCTTGCACTGGGCGGGGTTAGACGCGGGCGAGTACGAGGATGGCATGGACGTACCTCTGCACAGACGACGGTGACTCGCGAGCGTATTTGGCTGTGGCATATGAGCAGGGGTGTCAGGAGGAGAAAGAGCGGACGTACGGGCCAGAGGAAGGAGCGGGGCCAGGCTGGGAGTGGTGTTGTGACTGCGAGTCGGCGTGCGGGGACGTGTCCATGTCGAGCTGGCCAAGTGAACGTCCCGAGTGCCAGAAAAAAGGCGAGAAAAAGGGCGGGTTAGTGTTGGAAGGAAAAGAGGAGGGGAAAGCGGACGACAAGGGACGCGATCTCACTGCCGAGTTGCACAATGCACTTCCTTGGACAGTGCATGACTAACACTCGGGGTCTAGATCGGACCCTGAACACCCTTATTTCTAGTACGTATTATGTAATGTACACTGATGGCACCCTCTCTCACTGACTCGAACACGCGAAACGGCTTCTGTGATCCATTTCGGACGGGATCAACCTCGTCTTTACCCCCTGCGGTGCCGCTTCTTCGTACCACTCTCCGGATGCTGTTGTTTCAACCGACCGCGAGAACCGTGCTAGTGGCCGAACTGGCATCATGACTCATACATCATCACAATTATTTATCACCTCATCTGCCCGACCATGCGCATGACACGACAGCCGACTATACACCCAGCTCACTCGCGTTGTATCAGTGCTAGCAATCCCAGTCCACCCAACAGTGCATATTTCAGTTGCGGAAAATCGTTCTGCCAAAAGGCACGTCCATTAGAAAACCCCATGAGGAACCAACGAAGCGTCGTGCGTACCATGGCGATTGTTACGTATCCGATGTACGGCAAGAACCTAAGAGGGGAAAAAAATGAAAAACAGCCACAAATCGATTATGCAAAACCACATACCCGCGGACTTTGCCAATGATGTGGCGCCGGTCTAGGAAATCGAGACCTTGATACAGTTCGAGATCGTCAACATGATTGTTATCACCCTTTGTGAGCATCAACTGATGGGGTCCTGGAGCATATTTCGCGAACCTATAAGACGGGGTGAACATGCATGGCAACGAAGCAGGAACAAAAGGACAAACGGGTCTTTCTTGGATTTGCGCGTCGAATTGGATACGACGATGTCATGCGTCTCAAGTACGCGGTGTACGATGGGAATCTCTGCGTTGGGTACTTTGTAGACAGTTATGTCCCCAGTCTGATACTGCACGTTGGGAGGGTTGGTGAGGAAGAGAAGGTCGCCACGGTGGAAGGCAGGTTCCATAGAGCCACTGGTGAACCCGTCAAAGAGACGACACCTTGGGTGGAGTAGAGACGCGTACCTCAGAACAACGACGATGGGCGACTCGGTGTTGAAAAAGAGACCCAGACCCTTCCATAGCATCAATCCGGACGCAATGACCGATGCAAAGTTGAGTATCTGGAGAAGAAGCTAAAAGAAAGACGATTTGCACCATCTACACGAACAGAATAAAGATACGAACGTGACGAAAGCCGAGTCTACGAAGTGTTTTGAGTTCTTCAGCAAACATGGTGAGGTGAGGAGGACACGTCGACTTTGACACGCCAACGCTGTGTTTGATTACCCGATTTGGTAAGAGCGACAATCGCAAGTCCCTCGCCCCTATGTCATGGATCATGACGCCAGTCAAGCGGACAGAGGACGGCATGTTGAGGGCACTCCCTCCTCATCTCACCAAACCACCCAAACACAAGCGACACATCAACAAGTCAGTGTTTTCCCCTCCTCGCTTCAAGTTGCCTCAACGTTTGCCAGGTCGAGATCCAGGTCGAGGTCTCCGCTTTCACTACCACCCTTGTCGAACCTCAAAGGCGATGATGGTGCGAGAGCATCTCGAACGTGCTCATTCATGTAATTGAATTCTCAGCTCAAGTCGTGATCGAGTCAGAGGTTGCGTCGCGGGGAGAATTCGCTTCTCCACACGCCCCCTCTGCCACCAAGACAGACGCTGCGACGGGCGCACTCGAAAAAGAAGAAGAGGTCCTTGAGAAGAGGTCAGCTTCTCTCACAGACCACTTGATTGCGTTGGAAAACGTTCACTTTGTCGTTTTTTGCAGACGTCGATGAGGCCCATATCGCGAGAAGCTCACCTTTTCATCTCACCAAGGGGATAGATACGACTGAGATAATTAACAGCATCTCCGAGGACAGTGATTATATTTCGTTCCACCCTCTTGGCTCTACCTTACGGGTTTATCGCCCAACGGAGGGAATCCGATTGCCATGACCGTCTTCTATTCACAATCGACCCTGTTCTGTTCCACAGCAGGCGGAAGCGTTCTCAGGATTAGCAAATTAGTCGAGATCCCATAGCGCTGATCTGATACCCTTCCATAGTATGCTTCCTACCAAACATGGGGATCATGCAGCAGCAACCCAAGCAAACACCTCTTCTCTTCCCTTTGCAATCTCCCCTTTTTGTCCAGAGCTCGAGTATGCGACCTTTAACCGTTCCGCTGCGAGCTCGTCCAGAATCTCAACGTTGGCCGGTAGGGGCGTATTAGAGGCAGAGCTCGTCGCCAGTCGTGCATCTTGCGCGATCCGTCTCGTACACTAGGGTGGTCAACCTCGGTGTAAAAATAGCGTGCAAAGGTACCCACGAGCTTGACTCCATACCACGCACGCACGGTGATCCCAAGCGGCGTCGATTCGATCAGCGACTCGGAATCATCGCCATCAGTCATATCGACCACCATGAGGAACATCTTGATCGCGAGCGCGAGGTCCCCGGCCGTGTATGCCGTTTCTGCCGCTTGCAGCACATAGAAGGGGTTCTGTGGTGCAAGCAAGAGAGCATGCATCAGTGATTGCAGGGAGTGTTCATATCTTGTCAGCTGGTCAGTGTCAATGCGGACGTCATAAAGGATGGAAACCGACTGGTTGGATGTGGCGTAAATGTCGGCCAGCTCGAGCCAGCCTTCGACGTCGGTATAGAACGTGTCGAGGAACTGTGATAGTTCGTGAACCGCCTTGTCGATCTTGCCTGTACGTCTAAATATCGAAATGCGGCGCTTCCATACGGCCTTGAAAGAATCGTATAGCGCATCGACTCAGTACTGCCACCCCCACGTACCGCGTTGGTAGGATCCGCTTCCAACAGTTCTGCATAGTACTTGAGAGCAATGTCTGGCGTTTCGGTGGCTTCCATGCGGATTCCTGTGAGACAGTCTACCCGGGGTGAACCCGGGAACTTGTCGTTGATCATCCGAAGGCATTGCTGGCGTCGACGGAGGAGTGTGAGCGCAACCATTTGATTCTCGAGGACACTGTACGTACGTCCGCGACGTCCAGTCGTCCAACGTCTATCGCAGCGAGCGCAAGCTGTTCGAGAAACGCCCAACCTAAACCCTGGTGTTGAGACTCGTCCGCGTTGTCGACGAATGCACAGACGTACTTTCGTCGCCCATCTTGAAGAGGGCATTCTTCTCGAGTACGAGTGCGCCTTTTTGGAAGATGTCCTGGGATGCGCGCGTGTTTTGTGTGCGGTACGTCGCGAGCTGGTCGAGTGCAGACTGGACGCTCATCGTGAACCAGTTCAAACGATTTGACTTGCTACGTCACGTCACATGGCCCGTTCCAACCGCGACACTATCCACATCGATGAGCTCCTCCTCACGTTGTCCCTCGCCGGCAACGATGCCCATGAGCACCCTCAGGCTGTCTTGCTCTCGCTGACCATCCCACACGATGTCTCGAGAGCGGCACAGTCGGACGACTTGACGTTCTCGATCAACTACGCCGCCGTGAACGCTTCGCTCGTCGAGACGCTCCTCAACACACGCCACGCCTCCCTCGACGCCCTGGTCGACCGCGTCTTCGAGACGGTCTTTCAAGCGCACCCGGAGATCGTCGAAGCGAGCGTCGTCGTGACGCCCCGAGATGCGTCGCCCCGCTGCACGGTCGAGGCGATGCGCAGGCGCGATCAAGCATCGACAGAGGGATCTTGGCGGTTCCTCATCCGCCAACTCGCCTTGTCTGTGGTCGTGGGCGTGAACCCACGGGAGCGCACCGAGAAACAGCCCGTCGTGCTCGATATCACGGTCGATAGACACCACCGGGGGTCCACGTCGTCAGACCCGTTTCCATTCTCTGGTCTATCGACGTCTGCTCACCAAGTACGCACAATCGTGTCGCTGCTAGCGTGGTCGAGGGCGCTGACGTATGACAGACGTTTACCGCCTCGTCGTACCTGACGATAGAGGCGTTCGCGTCGGCCGTTGCGTGTCATGTTCTGGAGTATGCGACAGGATCGGGAGACGAGGTGACGATCAAGCTTGCAAAGCCAAACGCCTTGACTCTCGCAGCCTCTGCGCAGATTCAAATCACACGACGACGAGACGACTTTCCCGACGTTTTTTCTGCGCGTGGGTCTGCAGAGCGTTCACAACCTCTACCCACGTCCTCGTCGTTGCATTCTGTCGCGCTCGCGCTCGGCTCGAACCTCGGCGACAGGTTCGCTCACATCGAGACCGCGTTGTGTCTCCTCGAGGTGCCCACGTCCTTGCTCAGTGACCTGCGCGAGGATGCTCAGGTAGACGTCGTCGACACCAGTTTCATGTACGAGACGGCGCCAATGTATGTCACAGACCAACCTCGGTTTGCCAACTGTGCTTGTATGGTGCGTCTTTTTTCCAATATCCCATCTCTTTTAGCCATGTTCATCGCCTCTCTAGATCAAGACGAACTTGTCTCCCAAGAACTTACTCTGCTTGGTCAAGGAGATCGAGAAGGTGGTTGGCAGAGTGCCCGGCGTGCGCTTCGGTCCGCGTGCGGTCGACGTCGACATTCTAATATATGACGATCAACTCGTGGACACTCGCCCTCCAGACAACCGGGCGAGCTTGGACAATCTGATTGGCGAACTCGTCATTCCACATCCACGCATGTGCGAGCGCGAATTCGTGCTCCGACCCTTGAACGAGTGCGTCGTCTACACCGTCTACTACCCGAATGCAGTCTAAGCTCTACGACATAGCATGATCCCGCATTTCGTCCATCCCGCGTGCAACAAGACAATTCGTGTCCTCTTGGACGAACTGATGTCTATCCGTAAAGAGGACTACGCCCCGATGCTTAAAGTGATGCCGTTCCCGAAATACCCCTCGGACGACACCGAGGTCACCCAGATCTGCGGCATACGAGTCCCCCCAACAACCAAATACTGGACCCTGTCTTCCACAGACCCCGCCAAGTACGGCCGCCCTCACAAAACCTACCTGATGGCCACGCTCAACATGACGCCCGACTCCTTCTCTGATGGCTCACGGAACAACACCCTCCCCGCTGCGCTCGCTTACACCACCGCTGCCATCGCCTCCGGCGCTGACATCATCGACATTGGCGGGTACTCTACGCGCCCTGGGGCCGATGCCGTCTCGCCCGAGGAAGAGCTCGCGCGCGTCCTGCCCATCATCCACGCGATCCGTGCACACCGCTCCGAGGGCGTCCGCCGCACGCTCCTTTCGGTCGACACCTTTCGCGCGGAGGTCGCCTTGCAAGCCGTGCAAGCCGGCACCAACTGCATCAACGACGTGCACGCGTTCACGGGGCCGGCGTACCCAGTGGACGACGCGGCGCGCGTGCACCGTGCGCGGATGCGGGGGGTAGCGCGGGCGCTGGGCGTCCCAGTCGTGCTGATGCATGCGCGCGGGGACGCGGGCAAGAACAAGGACTATGGGGCGTTCGGGGACGGGGGTGGGATCGTCGGTGCGGTGCAGACGGAGCTCGGGGCCAAGGTCGACGCGGTCGTACGTGGTCCCGGTGGGGTGCGTCGTTGGCTCGTGTTCGTCGACCCCGGGATCGGGTTTAGCAAGCCTGTGGGGGCGCAGTTGGCGCTGATGCGTGACTTGGGGCGGGTGACGGCAGTAGGGGAGGGGAACGCGTTGGCGGGGTATCCCCTCTTGGTCGGGCCGTCGAAAAAGTCGGTGTGGGGCGCGGTGTTGGAGGAGGGGGACGTGGAAGGGGCGTACGAAGGGCGCAAGACGAGGGCGCAGGAGCGGGGATGGGCGACCGCGGCGGCGGTGGCGTGTGCGGTGCAGCAGGGGGCGAGCGTGGTGAGGGTGCACGACGTGGCAGAGATGCGGGACGTCGTCGCTGTCGCTTCTGCGATTTGGAATCGATAGCCGGTCTATCGCGATCGGTCCTCGGCTGCTACAACTTGAACACTGATCGTCGTCATGTACTCTCGTATTTACAGGTTGTGTTTGTATTGTATCAGCGACTTCTCACTGACCCTCTCTTACAACAACGCTTTCTTCATTCAATTGGCCTAGTCAAATATATCGAAATTAAGGTTCTGAGCAATGAATGGCATCAGGGGACATGCACTATGGCGAAACGGTGACGTAGAGAATCAAGGAGACGAGGCTAAACATATTTCTCTGGGTTACTAGAAGTTGAATAGAACAAATGTCCAGTGTGAACATAGCAAGGTATAGTCAACGTCTCCGAGGGGCCGTCGATCGAGTTCACTATGAGTTCGTGCGATCGTCTTGAAGAATGTGGTACTTGCATGTTACCCGTTCGCACAGTCTCAGGCTGTGATCGTAAATCTTTATGTGGCTGCCTGTGAGATAAAAAACCTTGTCAACACACGAGGCACACGTACGAAAGCTGCAACCACCCTCCGGTCCGACATCCTCAGATGGGTCACGTGTGGGAGAAAGTGGATGCTTGCAAAGAGCAGAGGTACCTTTTAGAGACCATGACTTGGAGCTCCCCTTTTCGAATCTATTGTTTTCAGTTACCATCATGCCACCATCATTCAAATCGCAAAGGCAGGGCTACTTCTGAAATGTGA
>JBBPOE010000696.1:0-15184 GCA_038091295.1 Tylopilus felleus | reverse complement strand
CCAAACACAGATGCTGATCGCGACGACAACGTAGGAGCGTTCGTCCTGCGCTTCGTTCGCTTCTAGTGAACATCGACACAACTTGCGGCGTTATGTAAGCCTTTTCCGAAGCCTGGGAAGCCTGCTAAGAACTTGTTCCAGCTACCAAGATGGCCCCATGGTCGAGGTTGCCATGCGCTTCATGGGGGCACAGCTCCACCCTCGTGTGCTCAACCTCAGCGAAGGTCCTGAGCTTGCGAGGCTCAAGAAGTTTTTCAAAGGAGTCCTTATCACATTCACGCACCGCAAGGGCAAGAAGAAAATCGAGTCGATCGTCCCTCGCGCGGGAGCACAAAAGTTTGAGTGGAACAGGGACGATGTTACGCAGAGCACGACAGTAGAGGTATGGTTCGCGTCGTATTTGCCTCTTGGGGCTGACTGTTACTGTAAATAGGCTTATTTCAGGCAAGCGTACAATATTACGCTCAGGTTTCCGGATGCCGTTGGCGTAAAGATTGGGGGAGGCAGTGTGGTACCCATTGAGCTGTGCATGGTCGCACCGAATCAGAGATTCAAGCGCAAGGTGCCGCCTGAGTTGACCAAGAAGATGGTCGACTTCACCTCCGATAAACCCAAGGAGCGACTCGAATCCATCAGCCGTGGAATCGTGGGTGCTGGCGCGGTAAGCATTCACCTTGGTCATGTGATGCCCTGCTGACACTCGGTTGTCTACATTAGGCATTGGATTATGCCGCATCGCCTTTCGTTAAAGATGCTGAGCTCCAGGTCTCTACGACGCCGATTGTCATTGACGGCAAAGTTTTATCGACTCCCCCTATGCAGTACAAGAATGTCAACAACCCGCAGGTAAAACATCCATTGACATGGAAAGAAGATTGTTTTTCATTTCGGTCTAGATTCCAAAGTTCGGAGCTTGGAATGCGGTAAACCAGCAGTTCTCGCAGGCAAAACAGATTAACTGCTGGGGTGTTGTTGATTATAGCAGCCAGAGGGATAGGCAAGCAAATCAGAAGTTTGTGGGGATGATTAGACATAATTGCCAGAAGCTAGGTATGTGAAAATTGGTGTTCTTTGTTCTCGTCTCTTATGAATTTATCTTGATAGGAATGGGTACGCCCTCTATTTTTATTGGTTGTGAGCATATTCTAAATTCTAGAAGAAATGGCTACTCCCCAGGCCTACATTACAGGGTCGGGAAACCACGTGTCTCAGGTTTGGTGGCTTTCTATATCAGACTCTTACTATATCTCATCTTTGCATATGTAGGATTTGATGCGTGCTGCTCAAGAGGCTGCTGGTAACAATGCCATCCCTGACCTCATTCTGGTTATTCTCCCCCCGTCCGCCCTAGAAATCCGATACCAAGTGAAGCGACATGGAGATGTCCTGCATGGGGTAAGTGATTAATGACTCCCCGACTAAATAATTGACATCATTTTATTCCAGGTTGTTACACAATGTGTGGTAGGTGTTTTCTTCGAAAATGGTTACCCATTTTCTCCTTTGACTTCTTTATCCAGCGTGTCGACAAGGTTGCTCGGGCAAATGACCAGTACTGCAACAACGTAGCCATGAAGTAAGTAATGGTTTTTTCTTGCACAATCCCCTCTAATATGCCTATTGGAAGGATCAATGCGAAACTTGGGGGTGTCAATGCCGTACCCATGTCTGGGATGCTCATGAAGCTTGCCAGTAAGCCCTATATCATCATGGGTGATTTTTCAACCGTCACACTTATTTAGCAAATTAACTAACTGAAAGCAGGGGCTGATGTAGGACATCCGGCCCCTGGTGTATATGATCAGCCTTCCGTGGCCTCTCTCGTGGCTTCCTACGACCACCAGGCTATGAAGTACCATGCGTATACAGGTATTCAGCCACCACGTACGGAGACGATTGATCAGTTGCGGGATATGGTATATGTGAGTATATCTCCGAGTCTCCGTTACCCAGTTTGACAGAAGTCGCTGAGTCATTCATTAGCAAGCGCTCCACGATTTTGGCGCTGAAAATAGAGCCGCCCCTCAGAGATTTATTTTTTTCCGAGATGGATTGTCCGAGGGTGAGTACGAGGGTGTCGCAGAGAAGGAGGTCAAGGACATCAAAGGTAAACTCTGCCGCCCCTTGGTCAGAGCACAACTTGATCATTTCTTTCCATCAAGCCGCTATTGATCAACTTTGGCAAGACCGAAAGCTGGATCCGCAAAAGTCGCCAAAGCCCCCTTTGACTTTCGTCGTCGTTGGCAAGCGGTCAGTGTTTCATGTCGACATCCATCAAGTCATCTAAACGATGCGTTCCAGTCATCACGTTCGGTTCTTCCCGCGAACCGAGTAAGTTTCCGCCCTCCTTTCGTCTTGTATCGCAATAACGGTCGTTGCAGGAGAGATGCAGACAGATCCGGCAACTGCCCGGCAGGGTTTGTTGCCGACCAGGGCATTGGAAACCCCATTGCCATGGACTACTACCTCCAGTCGCATGGCGGTCTGCTAGGAAGTAAGTGTCTCGCTGGTATGACCCTCAATGTCTGACATCCATGATGTGTGTGTAGCCAGCAGGCCTTCCCACTACATCATCATCCGGGACGAAAATTTCAACAACAACATCGAGGCGTAAGTGTTGCGGGCCGACGCGCGCGTAGACGTGGTAACCTGAATCTTGCTCTAGGTTGCAGGAGCTCTCTTTCGCCTTGTGTCACTCTTACGCCCGAGCGACCCGCTCCGTCTCCATCCCGGCCCCAGTGTACTGTGAGTCCGCCTGACATGTCGTCTTGATTCTCTGCTCACTGTTCGACTCGCAGATGCGGATGTGCGTGGATCGACCGTGAGCGGCCTCGTATTCATACTGACCTTTGCGAACAGCTCGTCTGCAGTCGTGCTGGCTTCCACTTTGCCCCCGAGCTCAAGTACGACGACAGTTCTGCTTCGGTCACGTCTGGCAAAACCACCTTCAACCTCGACAGGTGGAGGAGTGGCTTCCAAGGGGTGCACAGGAATATGTTGAAGAAGATGTTTTACATGTGATCTAACGCCACCCATCTCGTCCCATCTAGCTACTACCATCCTCTTTCCGCAAGACGACCGCCTTTGATGTTTGAATCGCTGATGTACGAGTAAATGAGAATGTGTTGTACGAGTTGCTTGATGACTCACATCGTAAGACCGACCATGGGTGCGCCCAGATCCTCGGAGATCTGTGGACAGTGTTATCACGTTCATTCTCTTTCGACGATCCGTCTTATCTGCATTCCGTACCTCGGCGAGCACTTTCGGATTATTGTAGTGGGTGACCTGACGTTTTGGAAGTCAGCATGTTATGGAGCGTAGAAATGCGGAAAACGTACTGCTTGGACGATAGCCCTCGCTCGCTTGACAGGGTCGCCAGACTTGGATGATGGATCGTGAGGTTTCAACGCGAGCAAGGACATACACCCCGAAACGTACGTGGAAGATACCGGATCCGACGAACACTACGTGCACTTTTATTACTCTGCGCGTTTCATGCGAGCGAGGTATCAACTCACCTCCGTCGCAGCCAAGCTGCATCATCAGCGCAGCGTCCGCTGTTACGAGGTCCTTTGAGTGGTCACACGCTCCCCGGTGCCGTGTACGTACCAGGCGTTGCAATACCCCCAGCAGCAAAGTTGACGACGGGGAGCCGCTTCAGCCGTGCACATTCTTTTAATAGATGGAACGGGGCTTGAATGTCCTTGGCGTATGCATATAATTCTTCTTCGTTCATGCCGCTTGCCTTGCGAATCTCGCTCATCACGGTGCGCTGATGACGAACGGCCTCGACAACGTTGCCTGTACCTGCCTCACCCTTTGTCCTGATGAACGCCGCGCCCTCGGAGATGCGACGAAGTGCCTCGCCTAGATTGCGGGCGCCGCATACAAAGGGAATTTTGAAATTGTGCTTGTTAATGTGATTTTCTTCGTCTGCCGGGGTCAAGACCTCGGATTCATCGATGTAGTCGACACCAACTGCCTGGAGTATCTGGTTTTGGGGCATGCAGGGATGTAATATATGCAGGATTGGAGGGGTGTTGGACGTACCTGTGCCTCGACAAAGTGACCGATGCGAACTTTGGCCATGACGGGGATGGTGACGGTGTTAATAATATCCTTGATCATCGCAGGGTCGCTCTGTTGCATGAAATAAAGATGTGTCCGTGGAGAACGGACGTTGTAGAACGTTACCATTCGAGCGACGCCTCCTTGAGCTCTAATGTCTGCGGGAACACGTTCGAGTGCCATGACGGCACAGGCACCTGCTTCTTCCGCGATGCGAGCCTACGACGGTGTGTCAGCTGGAGCGGTAGTTTGTTTGTTACAGAACGTTACCTGCTCTGCATTGACGACGTCCATGATGACGCCTCCCTAAGGGATGCGGGCATTGAGCAGGCACGCCGAGGTTAAATGAAAGAAGAGGGGCAGTGTGAAACTGTACCTTGAGCATCTGAGCCAAACCGGACTTGACCTACGGAAGATGATGAGGGTGGAGCGATGTAGGAGAAGAAGCTGAGACGTACTCCAAATGTACCAAGGCTGGTGTTTCCACCATCGCGCTGAGTAACGCGGGTGGGTGCGGGGGCGGGTGTGGGACCGCTGGCTGCAGTGACGGCGGGACCATTTACGGATGGAGGGATTGGCGTCGGGGCTGGAGCAGACATGGCGAGGGAATAAAAAATGAGATCAAAAAAATCGAGGTAGGACAAGGCGGGATAATCGGGTACAAGATAATCTTTTGCGTGCGAGAAAAATAATGATTACGAATTTAGGAGGAACCAGTCAAGGATGGACATCGTGTCTTAATGCAGCGCAGTTGCCATTTTACGAGTGCCTGGGCCTGATTCATCATTGTCTACATGACATCGAAAGGGAGTGGATCGAAGTGACAGCGGCACGTCCAGGTATCCTATGTGGTAATGTATGGAGAAACGGGCAACGGCACGGATAGGCGAACGGTGCGGTGTCAGAAACCCTTGGCGGTGAGCCACGCCATCACGTCCCTCTTGAAACGACCACCTGAGAGGATGATGTGCCTCTGGTGTTGAACCTTGACAGTTAGACGCTGTGCATGTGGTGATTTTGGATCAAACAAGGACTGTTTGAGGTCCTGTGCGAGCGCCTAGGACGGGGAGTGAGTGGATACGAGCAAAACGGAGGGGGGGGGGAGCTGGCTGACGTCGATGCGACCGTCCACGTTTCTGATTTGGATGCGATAGCGAGTTGCGCCGTTGCGAATGTCGGAATAGACGGGGAGAGTACCGCGTGAATTACGACGGACCAAGTAGGAAAGGTGGTGGGTGATGGAAGTCATTGGCAGAGAGTACTCCGTTCACGTGATCCTCCTTTATAACTTGAGATCTCCCCTGTCCTCATCCCCCCCCCGTCATGTCCTCCCTCCTCTCTCCACTCGATAACCTTCTCCCCCAATGGTTCTCCTACGACCTCTCCCCCTCTCCACCACCAGATACCATTCATGTCGTGTGCAACGTACCCCTCATCGCACCACGGCCTCTCCCATACCATTCCCCCACTTTCCTCCAGTTCGACTTGCCAGACACAGACGAGGATCTCTCACATCCACCCTACACTCACCGTCCCTCGAAGCGCAAACGCGACAACGAAGACAACCCTCCCGTCTCCCTCCTTCCATCCAAGCGCCGTTCCGGCACACGCCGATGGAGATCTCGTCCCGTTCACCGTCCCTGGGACAACCCTTCGCCAACGACCCTTTCCCATCGCTCTGGCAACCACCGCATCCGTACATAGTCTGTCTATATGCGCTCCCCTCTCTCTCACAACGGTCGGTCATTGCGCTCTCGTCTCACACATCGCCATCCGACAGTGTTCTTGTTACACTCTTGCATGATGCCCTCCACAGCAATCTGATCGTACCAGGTGGCAGCGAACACACACGCCGCACATGTAGTTGCATCATCATACCTTGCCTGTATCATCACCCACATGCATCCCGCCCCATTGGTATTGCTTCCTTCACGGGAATTCTTTTTACCACAGCCTCATACGTCATAGGGCCACTTTGGTCCTCATCCATTCCCCACCAATGCGAGACCCCATCGCCTGCCTGCATGTTTATCTTGGTCCGTCCGCTTCCTCCTTATCTCTCTGCCGTGCTCATCCCTCCCTCTAGCAAAACCCTCGCACGCAGTACACTTTCGACGGCCGACGCCATTCTCACACCACGACCCTTTGTCGAGGCAGCGGTCCGCGCGAGAACCACCACTAATGCATAACCGGTGAGTACTCGCTCGTTCTCACACCCGATCGCTTCATCGTCTTACCACCGCACGCCGCAGCTCAACATGCCACCCACGGAACTGTTCGACGCAATGCAGGTACATATTCCCCTGTCCCCCCTTGTCCCAACATCTGACTCATCCGCCGGTTTCAGAATCTCGGTTTCTTCTCTGTGTTACCTCCCGATCCATCTCGGTCACACGTCGTATGCAACCAAGTCTCGTGTACGCATTAATGTACCACTAATTACGATCACGATCATTTGTTCACCGCACTCTCGGCATCAATTCCAAGCTGTCCATAGTGTGCCTTTTTACGGTGTGATTCCGCGAGTTCTCGGCGAAGCTGCGCCGCACGCAGGTCCAGCGTGGTCATTTCCAACTCGTGAAATGCTCGCCGGCTTGCTTTAAAACACCTGCGGCATTCCGTTGCGGCATGCGCGCGATGTGCTTCTAGTCGGTTATACTAAAAAAAAAATAGGTCGCATCAATCAGGACATCCTGATGAAACAAACTCGCCTCGCTCTCGTATGCGGCGCTAAACCTAGGTTTCGCATCATACCTGGGAATAGCAGGCAAGTATGGTTGTGTAACAGACGCCTCCTTTGATGGCCCTGCAACAGTTTCAGGACTTGGTATTGATGGCTGCTGGCACTCCACCGGCGAACTGGGCCCAGCTTTTCCGTGTATCTCGCCATCTTGGTTGTCAGAACGATCCTCTTCTTTCACAATCGTCTCCGTGGTCATCTCGACGTCCATTTGGCCATCCATAACAATAGCACCCTCGACGGGTTGGTCTTCTAACTTGACAGATTCAGGGACATCTCCTATACGGGGCTCATCAGGGTAGTGGAGCTGACGATCCGCTCCCTCGGCAGCCTGGCGCTCGTGATCTGACCGCGCAGGACTCGGCGCCGATCGTGGATATCGCTTTGGGCTAGGACTTTGAGGAGATGGACTTTTCGGTAGTCGATGAATATCGCGAGGTGGATGGGTATCCGCCGGATCATGGCGTGCATGAGACACGGGCGACGATCTACGAGACCTGTTTCCTGCGCTTCTAGGAGAAGTCGACCGTCTCCCGCGAGATGGATACGTTGGTTGGGCTCGGCGAGGAGAGCGGGATTCATGGTAATGATCTAGCACGTTATGAGCATATGCACCTTGTGTCAAGTGACAACGGACTCACCGCGGAATGGTGCAGGACGATAGGTTGGGGAAGCATGTCGTCGGTCATGGTCGCGATCTCTGGGCCGATGATCGTCACGGTCACGGTCCCTACTCCTCCCCCGTTCCCAGTGTCTGTCACTTCTGTAGTCATCTCGACCGCGACCGTAGTCTCTTCGACTCGGGGTAGGACGGTTTGGACTGTAGTCGTTCCGGGGTGGCCAGTGGTCATTTCGCCTGTGATATCCCCGCTCCCTGTCCCTATCCCTGTCCCGGTCTCGATCTCGGTCTCGGTCGCGATCCCAGTCTCTCCTGCGGTCGTCTCGAGCACGGGGATCATCATGACCTCGATAGTACTCCCTCCCATGGTAGGCATCACGAGAGCCGGTAATATAATTATCCGAGGAACGTGGAGGGAGAGGCGACCGTTGCCCACTGGAAGCATAACGCGAGCGGCTTCCGCGATCGCGGTCGCGCGCATCTCTGTCTCTGTCTCTGTCTCTGTCGTCCCGTTGATACGAGTAACGGTCTGGTGATGTACGCCCGTGGCCACTCGAACGCCGGTCGTCGCCTGGCTCGGGCCATGCGTTCGCTGTCCTCGAGAACTCGGGTTTGGCGGGGAGTTTCGACATGCGGACGGTGCAAAATCTGTGTACGACACTTGGACGCGCAGGTCTTTTCTTTGTTTGGCTTTGCTTTACATTTCCCCACCACACCACTTCGAATGGCAGCGCCCGACCTCGTCCCACTCGCGACGCTCGCCCAAATCGAACGCACGCCGTCCTGTGAAGATGGCATCCCGCCAGAACTAGAGGAAGATCTCAGAGCGTTCGGCTGCAAACTCATACACCAATCCGGCGTCCTTCTCAAACAGTGCGTGTCCGGACCACCCCCTTCGACCACACATAACGCGCCGCTCCCACCAGAAAGCAGGTGGCCGTCGCTACCGCCCAGATCCTGTATCAGCGTTTCTGGTACACGTCCTCGATGAAGCAGTTCAGCATAGGGGTCAGGCATCGCTCTTTCCTTGTGGTTCTCGCCTTTTGATCTTCACAGGACCCCCTCCACTGACAGGACGTGGGCATGGGCGCACTCTACCTCGCGTCGAAACTCGAAGAGTGTCCACTCCGAATCCGAGATCTCATCAACATCTACGACCTCCTTCTCCAACGCACCACCCACATACTCTCTGCGCGCAAGACCGCGGAACCGTTCAAATACGCACCCATGTCGTACTTTGGGAACACGTTTTACGACCTCAAAGACGCCATCGTCGTCGCTGAAATGCAGATCCTCAAACGGCTCGGGTTCAACGTCCACGTCGTCTTGCCCTACGGCACGCTTATTAATTACCTCCGCGTGCTCGGCCTCATGAATCACAAGGACGCGTGTGCCAAGGCGTGGGGTTATTTGAACGACGCGTGCGTGATTTGATGGCGCCTTGCTGAATCTGATATGCGAGCACGCCGCCTAGACTACAAACGCCGGCGTATGCGTTGTATGCGGTACCCACGATCGTCAGTGCTGGGATCCTGCTGGCCGTGCGCCACCTGGGTATCTCGCTTCCTTCTACGCCACCCAACTGTTGGTGGGATTTGTTCGATGCGCCATGGGATGACGTGTGGAGTGTGTGTGGACAGATCATGCGGCTCTATCGAGATCGCCCGCAGGAAGAACATCTCCGGGTGATGAGCATGGTGAACAAGAAGGAGGTGCGAAAGTGGATCGAAGAAAATAGCCCTCCAAGCTAGCTGGGGATTCCCATCGTCGACACTGTTGCCCGCTCCGTGGTTGCTAATGTCGTGCTATTTTTTCATATCCAAGCTTTTGCCACGCGGCCAGGAGACCGGGATGTCTTATGATAACGATGCAGCTATTACTGTTACCGAATTGCGTATTTTGTCGCGAAATCAGTAGGCAGTCAGCGGAAAAAAAATTAGTCTCTCTGGCGGGGAGTCGAACCCCGCTCTCCCGCGATCGTCGAAATGACAGGCGGGTGTACTCACCGATATACTACCAGAGACCATATCAAAGTGAGCAAGGTCATCCACATATGCAAGAGTACAGATTACAACCGAAAGCCGGATGATGTCATCGGGCTTTCAAAGTTGGTGTGCTTACAGTAAAAACGCCAGTTGAACGTTGCAACGTTCTAAATTGCTCTCGAACGCTATATCCAACTTTGATCATGCCTGACTGCCTTCAGGTCCACCGACCCCTGGTGACTCCCGACGCAACACTATTAATGTGCCACTCTGAAATCAACAGCAAGGCAGTGCACACCCTTCTGAGTAAGTAAATCTGGACAAGCACCATGGCGGCAAGTCATCTGTAGACCCCCACCTAATCTCCACCGACACCACTCCGCAAGCATTGATCAAAGCAACTTCGTCAGCGCCGCTGACCGCGACGCCTTGTGATACTAGACGAACATACTTTGCTTAGGTACTACGCTACACTCGGACTCGGAGTGCCGTCACGCTATCCCGCGGGCTGCTATCTGAATCATCGTCCCAAGCGAGTGCCCAACCGAACAAAGGCCGCTCGGCCGAACGAACGGCGAGGTTGCTGCACGACCGACATCGCCGACGGCGACCCATTTGGCCATCGATATCTGCGTCAGGCAAGGCAGGGTGGCGCAGCGGACCTGGGGACACGATAGGGTACAGTCCGAGTCCTTCGGAGCTGACGCACCACAGGCAGGGGTAGGGCCAAAGAAATGGAACCCGAAGGCGACACGCACAGCATCAATCACAGGAGACAGTGGCTGGTGCTCCCGTTCAAGCCCAGACCCGCACCTTGTCCTTGTCGAGATGCGCGGCATCTCGATCCGACTCCGTTGGACTTGCTATCCCCGATCAGCCAACACGTTCAGCTCCACTCGTCTTTCGGACGTGATGTTGATACGAGCCATTATCACGACAGATTTCTGATATTGGCGTTTGATGACGAGCTCGCGATGGGACACAGGCTGCCTAGTATACAGATCAATCACCACATCGAATCCGATTTCGAGTCGGAACAAACCTTGGTATGCTGGCGCAAGCTGGGGGCATTGCCCCCGCTGCTGGAATATCGTCACTTGGCGTGGTTTGCGAGTGACACTCCCAAATGCTTCCTTGTCTCTTCCGACGGGTGAGACGAAAAAAGAAAATTTCTTCATTACGTCTAACTGACGTCCAAGCCGTGCTCGCTCCAACTCGCATGCAACGAGACGTCAACGTGCAAAACGGTTACCATCAAGGGTTGTCACACATCCCCCACCCCGTTCCAATGTGTAGGGGATGACTTGAGGTTCTTAACAAGCCTGAAACTAAGCAGTGATACGTAGAAATCATCATTGTGGGGTGCGCCTACAACATTTTCCCTTTCGACACCGATCGGTTCTTTGGACCGAACGGCTCCGGTAATAATTTGCAACACAGATAAGGCTGATCTCTAAAAGGACGAACCGCATCACGAACGACTGAGTCGTACTGCCCTCCTAGTCGCTCAAAATAGCCTGTACCACATTGGACACCCTCAGCTGCCTCAAATCAGTATAGGTCTACGGCATCAAACGATAACATCAGTCTTCACGTCACATCGTACGTTGTGCAGATAATCCACGAACCTGACCGCAGCCCACGAAGATAATAGGCTGTCCAGTGACGTAGGTCATGGAAAGCGCAGCACCGACCTAACCACACCCAACATACACAGATCAGTAACCCGGGCGGACCTTGTGTGCTGCGCCGCACCCACCTTGTCGTCGACAGTGTCCCACTTGGTAATCAGCATGCCGTCAATGCCACGGCTCTTGCCCGTGGAGGCACCCGAGAAATCGCGCAATGCGCGGTCGAATTTGGTCAGCTGGTCGACGGCTTCGTTACCCACCAAAGCCTCTCCGACAAAGATAATCTTGTCGGGATTGTTGACGGCGACGAGCTAGGGAAGTGTCGACGAGTCATTGGACGTGCAGCCAGAAAATGAGAGGAGTTACCTTGGCCAGCGCCCTCATCAGCGGCTATATGCGTGCCAGATGTGAGCACTGCGAAAAGAGGGACAAACGACGACCATACCTCATTGTCCTGCATACGACCAGCCGTGTCGACAAGCACTACATCGAAACCATTGTCTTTCGCTGTGTCGGGGGTCAATTCAAGCGTCGGCCCTGTTGTTGAGCAGACCGACCGTGTGCGATCGCTTCCTTGGCGATCCCAGCAGCGTCTTTTCCGTACCCCTTCTCATAGAGCTCCACGCGGCTTTTGCTATTGGTAGCGCCGTCGACTCCAAGCATGCTCAGGTTGCGCACGTGAACTCGGAGTTGCTCGACAGCACCACTCCTACAAAGCGCCGAGTTCAGGGGTGAACAAAGAGACGACAACGCATACACTCGCCTAAAAGTGTCGCAAGCAGCGATCAAGACGCGCAAACCGTTTTGGATGAGCCAAAAGCACACTTTGGATAGGTTGGTGCTCTTTCCGACGCCGTTGACACCTACGAAAACGATGCTATACGGAATCCGTTGTTGAGAGGAAGTGAGAGGCGACGTCAGCTTCGTCCGGATGGACAACAATAGATCGGTGGAGGTCTTGGGTGTGAGGATTCTCGTCAGAGAAGTCGACAACGCCGTACGGACAGCATTGTTCGTCGCTATACACGAGTTCAGCGTAACAGTACCATGACACGCCGGGATACGTACTTTGGAAACCGCCGACCTTCTTGCCGACGAGACTCTCGCCGACGCCCTCACACACCTTGTCCGCGATTTCTTTCGCGACGTTCTTTTTCATGAGGTGCTGCTTCATACCTTCCAAGACGGGCTTCAAATCGTCTTCGGTCAGCACCTTTGACCCCGTCAGACGCGCAAACAGGGAACCCAACGAGCCCAGAGAGCTTGTTGACTGTTTTGACGTGTCCGTTCCGAGTGCGCGCGCGACTACGTCGTTGGTCTCGTCGTCCTTGGCACCAAAGTCCCAATCCTTGACCTCATACATCCCATCCCTGGTCCTCGTCCCCAACGACCCTTCGTCGACGAGACTCTGCAAGTCGATCGTCGGACGCCCGTCGGCGCCAGCACTCTGCTTATCCAGACTGAAATCCAACGATGCCATGTCTGATTCGCTGGGCGTCTCGTCGCCCCACTTTCGCCCTGCTTTCGCTGACGATCTGCGCTTCGTAGATTCGGAGCTAGATGGATCGGATGAGATGGGCGGGACGGTCGGACTGGGTGGGCTTACTCTGATGCGGGGTGGCTGTCTCGGCCGCTGCCTGACTGGACGCGCGATATACCCCTGCCGCCACGCCTGCCGCCACGACCACGCAACCTCTCTTTGAGCGCCTGTACACTTCTCGCTATCTGTTGCTCGTCCTGCGGCACATCCGGGGACTCGGTGGGCACTGTAAGGTATATGCACATCAGAAGAGGGGGGAAGCGGGACGAACAAGAACGCACATGTACTGAGATCATCCGAAGGGGGGCTAGGAGCACTCTGCTCGACGTGCGTGACAGGCCTGAACCGCGCCTTGCGTTCCTACGCACAACGCATGAATAACACCGTACGAGCCCCATGCTAATCCACCGTTACCTGTGCCGCCTTTTCTTCAATGCCCTTGAGTAGCTTGTCAAACACCTTGTCCCACCCCTCGAACGCCTTGGCGAAATTCCAAGGGACGGACGGATCCCGCACGGTAAGCGCCTGTTTCCCGCTGTTCATGGCATGCAGCGAAGCGACGAACGTGGCGAGAAAGGGTTCAAAGAGCTTAATGAAGAGCGCTTTCACGGCCGTGAGGAGATCTTCGACATAGGTGAGTTGTAGGATGCGCTGGTACGCGACCTGTTACGAAGGGTCAAAATCGACCGCTCAGCGGGCGTTGGGCGAGTACGTACGACAAAGATGAGCTCGAGGTCGTTGACGAACGTCCATTTGACTGCGTAGCCGTCCTTTTCGTATTTTTCTTCTGCGGTTCGGCCCTCGATGAGTGCTTCGCGGATGAGAGAGTTGACCGGTGATGCAGCGGAGGAAGTTATATGAGCAGCTTCGGGGGTGAACGAGCGCGACCAGAGTACGACGCCCCCTGCAAGCAAGGTCGAGTGAGGTCTTGGACACTGTTCGAGGACATACCTTTGTGTGAGATGGAGCAGTGATCCAACATGTTTTCGACGTGCTCTCACTGAAACAAGCTCCAAGTCGCTCAGTCCATTACGTAATCTACGTTGGACAGCACAGTACAGATTCAAAACTACAGATGTACATAGCACACAGGATTAGGCGCCGTCCGGATCTGGTTGACGACGCAACGGATGTAGCGACGGCGGTGAATAAGAGGCATGTAAAGGCTGCGACGATGGATCGTCCAACGAAAAACGGGGTGCGAACTGGAGAACAGTGTCCCTGTGCGCGGGAGACTGGCGGAGAAACTCGCTCGAGGCCACCTCAGTGTCGCTCCCCCACAGCTCCCGTCTACTCCCAACGCTCGTGCCTGGGTGATGCCGCGAGACGAACGAGTCGTTGGCTTGTTGTTGGGAGGAATATCTCTGGGGCTGGAGAGGTTTATCGACGCTTGGCCGTCCGGATGGCACTTCCATCGACTCGTCTGGGAACTTCATGTCCTGCATCGGTGGACTCGTGTAATACGAGTTTTGCATGAACGGGAGTGGGACAGAGGGGGAATAGTGTGTATATCCACCGCCCTTTTCTGCAAGGGCGGGGGTGTATTCGGCGCCTGATTCGAGACGAAGGACGGGGGCAGCGCCATCCCTGATGGAGTTTATAAACTCGGACGATGGCGGTGTGCGCTTCTTTTTGCGTGCGCGCAGGTAGAGGAGGAGGCCTAGGATAACTAGGACGAGGAATATAACGCCGCCAATGACGCTTCCGGCGATTGTGCCTGCATCGGGGGACGAAGAGGATACAGCTGCGATGTTGGTGGATTTGGGGGCTGTAGAAGTGGAGGACGACTCAGAGTCTGTAACGGACGGCGAGGTCGAGGTCACAGTTGTTGATAGGATGGCCGTACTTATACTTGAATAGCCTTCTGGGTTAGTGGTAGTAGGAGATGGAGGCGAGGAAGGTCCGACGTCCGTCAGCGTTGACGTTGAAGGGTCTGTGCACTCGTGATCATGACATTGGCGAATCTGGTCAAGGGTCAGCTCCACACCGACCACAAAATTCGCGACTGCGGACTCACGCCTTTACGTCTCGACATCGGGGTGATGGTGGACGCAGGAAACGAAGCCTTGACTGGTTTTACCTCGAGAAATCGTCTCAGAAATCAGCGCTGGGATTGTATCAGACACTAAAATATCACACTCCATCAAACTTTGCATCGCCTCGTTAGCTCATGCGACCGCTTTTCCCCTTTCCACGTTCATCACTCAGGCATATAGCCATGCGCGTCGTCCCAGTGCCCGTCAGACAGGACAACTATGCCTACTTGATCATCGACCAGCCCTCCAACAAGGCCGCCGCCATCGACCCATATGACGTCCCAAAGGTACAAGCTGCCGCAGATCGTCTAGGAGTCTCAATAATTGCCGCTATCACGACACACCATCACCACGATCACAGCGGTGGGAATGAGGTCCGTCACCAATTGTTTGCCACTTCCCATCAATCTTACACCCCTACCCGGTGACCAGATCTTTGTCAGTGCTATGTCCGCAGCTCATTCTGCTCATATGACCCCATGTTTGCTCTCTAGGCCTCCGAGTACCCCGGCGCACCCATCTACGGTGGGAGCACGCAAGTGCGTGCGCTGACCAAGCTCGT
>JBBPOE010000695.1:0-15197 GCA_038091295.1 Tylopilus felleus | reverse complement strand
GGGATGCTCATATTACTAGGAAGAGATTGCCCATGTAGAGAGTTGATAATCCCACCACGTATGTTCTGTTGAACATTGTTAGCCATGATTGGAGGATGAGACGAAAGCATTACAGTGCCGATATACTCGACTATTCCTCGCAGGTATTGTTCCTGCTTGACCATTAGATCGGCATACAGAACATGAGTCCCATATCTGCTTACCAAGAGTGTCTGAATTTCGGTGCCAGCGGTATGTGGGACTTCACCCAACAGTTGCACCACTTCAAGAAGGTCGTCGGCAAATGAATTCGAATATGGTCCTTGAGTGAAATAATATGCTGTCCAAACGTAGTATCCTTCGATCACAGTCAAAGGCCAAGAATAGGCTGGAGGTGGGGCTCTGTCCTGGACATTGCTGACGCTTACGAGACCACTTGGATTGTACTGGACCTCCACTGTGGTGATCATCGGAGTGACTTGGCAGACAGTCTGCAGATTGGGGTTGGCTGTAAGGAAGGCATTGCTATAGACCGAATTGTTTGGTGACTGCATGACGACCACTGTCGTAGCATGGAGCATTTAGACCGCGCAGGCCCTTAGCGGTGCGAGAACTCACGGAAAGACTGGTTCGACGGGCCGGAGAGATTTTGGTAAAGGCATACCGAAGTTGCGAAGAGTCCATTCCCGATGAGGCCACTGCTACTCGTCAAAAGATTTACTGGCCCTGTATCTGCAGGAAAACATTAGATAAAATGAACAAACAGAACGGTGGAGATACCGACAGGTCTCAGCATACCCAGAGCAATTCGTACTCCAGGACCACGTTTCGAGGGTGTAATTGGCAGAGCTATTGGGAACCTCTAATTCTACCGAGGCGGTGTTGTTCAGAGTGATAGTCGGAGAAGACAACGAGTTACAGGATATATCTGCTGTGTATCCCTGCTGGACGAGTGTATATGACGTGGAAAGTCCCTGGTAATTCACTGGTCGAGAGAAATCACCGGTGAGTTGGGATTGGATTTGTGCGGGACTTATCCCTCCTTGTTACGATTGTTATCTCTCTCCGGCGCTCCAAAACATCTGAATCCATACTTGCCTGTTGATGAATTGAATTGACCAACGAAACTAGGGTACCCCTCATCGAAGTAATCCGATGCGGCTGATCTTCCTGCCTGCGAAAAGTAACCTGTGTCGTTGGCGACTGGAGAAGAGTCAGGATTTCACAATGGTCACGCACAACTATTCAGCTCACTGTATCCAATGCTCTCAGGGGTTAGGAAGTAACTCTCGGTTCCTGGAGGGACTGGTGGCAGGAGCGCACGGCGAAGAAAGTTGGATAGGACAGGGCTGCGGAAGTCAAGGTCCTGTCCGATCACTGGGAATTGTTGGGAAACGGATACGGGCGTCAGTAGATTGGACCATCTGCAAGTAGAACGTCAAGGGTGAACATCACTACTGACAATTTCACGTACGCCGTTGTAAGAAGATGAGTCACGATGACCCACAATACAGATATGAGTGTCCACCATAGGTAACGACGAGGTCGGAGATAGAGGGAGTTTCGAGCGAGCTGAACCCATGGTGCCACCAGTGACAAGGAAAGCCCACGAGGAAGCCGAAATAGTAGCGCGAGTTCGACGGTGATAGTCAAAAGGCTGCCCGGCTAGTGAATGCCACCTACGTAGCATGCCAAACTGGAAAGTGACTTACGATGATCCAATCATGGCTAGTATCGTGGACATCACGGTTATCAACATGTTTGCACTACTTTGGTGATTGTAGACCAGGCTAGCCACGTCATCTCGAAGCGGGATAATTGCGACGAACAGGCGGCCCAGAAAAGCCCATGCGAGACCGCAGAACATCGCCTGCGTGGCCATTGCGAATACAGTGAGCCATGGGGAGAAAGTAGGAAGGTGGAGTTGAGATTCCTCTTTACGACCCTTAGGCTGGGCTTCCACGTCGGACATGGCGATCAGATGGCGAAACTGGGAATTGCTGCTATGAGAGTGAGCCTGAAGGTTAAATAGGCCGGAGAAGCGAGGTATTACTCACCAACATGCCTCACTGGAACTGCGAGACACATACGAGTTAGCGCGTGTATGGGCGCTTTGTCCATCTGTGGTGTGTGCATTAGCAGCGTGTGCGCTTGATGGTCGTTATTAATGAACCCTGTGACCGATTCAAAAGTCGTTCGGTTCCCAGTCAGAAGCCACTTACATAAAATATATTACCACCGTCCATTCGAATCAGAGACCTCGAGGACTCCGGAAAATATACACATTAACGCACTATACTTACATGCATCTTTCATTATAGTAATGCTGTAAAAGTTGAAGCATCCTTTGCGGAAAACAGGGTTGCCAGCCTTCGGCCCAGCCTCTGAATCCTTCGATTCACATCAACAAGCGACCGACACTGACAGGCGACCCGGATAGGTAGCCTATAAGAACATACCGGGACTGCGCGGAATTCTGTCGAATTAAATGTGTAATTGAACCCGATTTTTTAGATCTGTAGGGCGGGCACCGTGGGCACTTGCATGCTCGTCGCACTTGTCCGCCTTCCTCGCATGTAAAATGCCCTCGCGTATTTTTGCCTGAGCTATCTTCATATTCTCTTTTAGTTTGTTGATATTGTTTTGCTCGAGAGCTTAGTCACCTATGCTTCCTCCCAAATGAATCCATTCATCATAATTCCAAGCAACCTGCGAAATGATGTATCAGACGCCAGTCGCTCTGCAAGAAAGTGTGCTCCACTCATCCTGGGCCCACCTGCCATAAACTTCTGGTCACAGCTGCCAGTAGCTCTCAAGATAAGTCCGAAACTTCCAGCCACCATTTCATGTCCAACAAGTTAGTTTAAGACATCTGCTGCAGAGAATTCTCGTGGTCGGCCGCGAGAAGCTGGGATACTTACAGCAAGGACTGCCGTTGCCAAACTGTGATGCGCACTCTGAGCGAGGTCATGACAAATCACCAATATTATGGTGGCAACTACGGAGATTACTGTCGGCGCAGATGGATCATGGGGTTCCGCCAACTTTGTTGCATTTCTCGAACACTACCGCGTCTATTTATTTTGCTATGTAGCTGCGGTCCCCGCTTATGTATATATGAGGGGCACAGAAGGGGACAACTTGATAAAGGATGCTAACAAAGAGAGGTGGTCTTCGGGGTCTTTGGAGGTGACCGAACTTCTTCGGACTACCTGGGTTCGGCGTGTGAGGAATCCTCATAATGCATACTAGTATTTTGTGTATATTCCAGCAATTGACACTGATCAATACTTGTGATAGGTCATGAATCATGATATCGATGGCATGATGCATGATGCCTCATGTTCATTGGGCGGTGACTCAATTTACATAACTCGACTCCGCGTTCTAGGCCCTTTCTATCGACATGCGAAGGCGGTCTGCTATCATGAAAAGACTCAAAGTCCTTGTGGAGCAAATTCAACGTTCTGGATTACAGTCGACTCCCTTATGCCACATACCCCTTCGGGAGGGACGTAGGGATCTGGAAGTGTGGTGAGTCAGAGTAGTTCACTTGAACACTTTTCTGGCCTCATCACACACCGTAACACACGCTGTGTTATGTATGCGTCATGAAGGAAACGACTGCGTTCAGAACACGCTGCAATCTCGGTTCCAGATCCCACAGCCGAATACGAAATCTTGGCCACAAGTGTTGGAAGACTGCTGGTGAGAGCATCCGAGTCGACTTGGCGAACGAAGTCTGCATCAGCCTACCGGAAAAGTATATCATAGGATTTATTCGACTTTGGGGTATAGCCCATCAGGTAATTCAAGTCGTGCTAGACTCTCGTCTAAAGTATCATGATGTAGCGCTCTCGGAAGTCTGCTTGATTGGAGACCCAGGATTAAGTACTAGTTCTGTCGACGCGCACTTCACAGTACCCCCACACGACCGACGGGATCATATACGTATCCGCACACGCAGATTGATAGGAGAGACCGGGCTTGAGTTGGATTGATATCGTCAAAGTCAATATGTAACTACGGTGTCCATTGACATATCACTCGCGGTACTCGAGAACTCCTGCCAGTGGGAATCCGGGGCCAGCGCGCTACGCACCGGCTCGTTGTATCATTGGCAGTCCTCGCGCGATAGTTCGCCCATTTCCGATATGCAAATATCCTGCTCCTGTAACCCCCCCCCCCCAAAAAAAAGGCTCGGAAACCGCAATGACCAGTCAGAAACACCGTCGATGCCCTCTGAATATCCTGTCTCGACAGCCATCTCAGATCCAATTTCATCGATAGTCACGGTTTCCGTCTCCGTCTCCTCATCCTCCTCATCCTCGCCCGGGCTGCTGACGGGCCAGGACCCAAAAGTGCCACATCAGCAGATCAGGCACTCGTAAGTATCTGATCCCAACCGCCCGTCAGTTGGCACAGCTGGCATAAAGTTACGGAGACAGCGCTGACACACTCGTCATGATGCGGCCTTTCAGGTTCTCATCGTTCTGGAGCAACATCTACGCATATGGTAAATTGTAGGGAAGAACAGAAACTGTCAGAAAGTGACAGTTTCTGCCTTGCATTCGCGTCTTCGTTCAACGTACGCCGGAACTGCTGATATGAAATAAGTTTTCCAACGCATAGCGCTTCGCAGCGCTGATTGGGGGGACGGATATTGCGTGCAGCGTTCCGTACACGGCCAGACGAGCGTAATATGCTGTCATGAGCCGGATCTTGGAACCCGCCCAAGATATGAACAGGTGCATGCCCAGTGTGTTTGTGGATGCGGCTGCCGCACCCCCCGTCAGAGATAATGTGTCAGCATGTCCCTCATTGGCAAAGTTCTTCACTGTTGTCACCGTCGGCTGCCGAGGTAGATATGACTTACGCAGGTTGGAGCCAAGGAGGTCTCGCCGCATCGACGCCGCTCTTGCCGCGCCTGCTTCGTGTCGCGCGACTTCTGATAGGGCTAAACCGAGGAGATAAGAGTAAGAGCGGTGTAGATAACTGAATTCATTGTTCGTGCGCCGTCGTCATGTGTTCTTCAATTTCGCACCGGAAAATCATTTAATATGTAGAGAACCATGGGTGAGAATGGTACCGAAACAAAAAGAAGAGACATATGAACGGATGATGTACTACCACATAACAAAGCAATGAGTAAGGATGCAGGGTATCGCATCCAGAGGCGTGGCACGTAAGTGATGACGGGACCAAGTGCGATCATTGGTGCCTTCAACGGACGTCCAGCACACAATGACCCTCGTTCGACAAATTGAGTCCAACCACCAATTTCTCGCGTTCCTCTTCATTCTTGCACTGCGACAGCCTGTCCGCAAGACTTCCCATAGACGACGCCAATAAAAAGTCTATCAAGTTCGTCGGGTTGAACGGGCGAGCACCGCCTGTCCGCCGTCGGTGGAGAACCATTTCTTGATTGGCTTCCAAGAGCGCGAACGCGCCAGATGCTAGCGTCGCTGCGGTGACGAGCATGATGACCGCAACGGCTATGCCATGCGTTCGTGGATGAAACTTCCAGCCGACGGTCTGCACACTCATGGTGCCAGTGATTGGGATGGTCATGTTATCGGGTGCAGGCTGCCCTTCGGCGATGAAAAGCTCGAGGAAGGAAGCACGCATGGTCTATGGAACGTTGTTAGCCTTAAATAAATGGGATACGACGAAAGCATTACAGAGCCCATATACTCGAAGACTCCTCGCAGGTATTGCTCCTGCTCAACCATTAAACGGGGATATACCAGACAAGGGTCACACATTTGCTTACCAAGACTGGCGTGTAATCGCCGTTGGAAGTGGAATTCACCAATGCCACCACCTCAATAGGGTCATCGGCGAGTGAATTAGAGTACGGTCCTTGAGAGAGAAGATACGCTCCCCAAATTACGGAAGCTTGAATCGAGGAGAAAATCAAAGAATCATCTGGAAGAAGAACTTGCTCCAGGACGCTGTTGACGTTATTGAGACCACTCGGATTGTATTGTACCTCCAGAGTGGTGACTATTGGAGTGACTTGGCAGACAATCGGTAGATTGGGGTTGGCTGCAAAGTAGTTGTTGCTATAGCCCGAATTATTTGGTGACTGCATAACCACCACTGTCGTAGGATGCAACGTTTAGGATGCAAAGGCACTTAGCGATGGAAGAACTCACGGAAAGACTGATTCGACGGGCCGGAAAAGTTTTGATAATAGCACACAGAAGTTGCGAAGAGTCCATTCCCAATGCGAACGCCGTCACTAGTCATGAGATTTACCTCCCCTGTATCTGAAGAAATTATCAGATCGAGCTGAGCGCAGAACGCTGGAGGTACCAACCAAAGTCACCATTCCCAGAACAATTCGTACTCCAGGACCATGTTCCGAGGGTGTAATTAAATGCGCCTGAGGAAGTCCCGAAAGTGTGCTCCTCCGAAGCGCTGTTGTTCAAGATGATAGTCGGAGAAGATGACGTCCTACATGAAACGTTTGCCGTATATCCCTGCTGCACGAGGTAAAATGATGTGGAAAGTCCCTGATAGTTCTGTGGTAGAGTAGGAATACTAGTATTGGTGAGTTGATTTTGGGCCGACGTGGGATTCACTCCTCCTTGTTACGATTGTTATCTCTCATTGGTGCACTCAAATATTTGAATCCATACTTGCCTGTTGATGAATTGAACTGGCCAATGAAACTAGGGTATCCGGGTTCGAGGTAATCCGAGATTGCTGATCTTCCTCCCTGAGACAGGTAACCTGTGATGTTGGCCACTGCTTGAGGGTTAGAAGTTGACAATGGTTACACATGACTATGTAGCTCACAAAATTCAACACTCTCAGGCGTTAGAGAGAAGTTCTGGGTTCCTGGAGGGAGGTATGGCAATTTCAAGCCGAGAAAAAATTCGGCTAGAACAGGGTTGAGGAAATCCGCGTCTTGACCAGTGACAGTGAAGTTTCGGACTACGGTTACAGGTGTCAACAAATTCGACCATCTGCAAGCAGCATTAACGTCAAGCTAAGCATGATACTAGGTTGGTGGCAGTTGCACGTACGCCGTCGTCAGAAAATGAGTCACGGCGAGCCACAACACAGATATGAGTGTCCACCAAACATGACGGCGAGACCGAAGAAAGAGGGAGTTTCTAGCGATCTGTACCCATGGTGCCACCAACGACATGGGAACCCCACGAGGAAGCCGAAATAGTAACGCGTGCTCGACGGTGATACCCAAAAGGCTGTCCGGCTCGTGAGTGTCAACATCCGCGTAGTATACAACGTGGAAGGGGCTTACGATGATTCAATTAATCCTAGGACCGTGGACAACACGGTTATTATCATGTTCGTATCACTTGGGTTATTGTGAACCCAGTTTGCCAAGTTATCGTCAAGTGGGAGAGTCTTGATCATCATGAGTCCGACAAAGGCCCATGTGAGACCGCAAAGAATCCCCTGGGCAGCCATAGCTGTGATGGTCCACCATGGGGAGAAAGTGGGGAGTGGTGGAGGTTTATTCGCAGGAGATTCCTGTTTACGATCCTGAGCTTCCACGTCGGACATGAGGGGCGAAACGGTGGATGGACCTGTCAATTACTTCTACGAGAGCAAGGTTAAATAGACACATAGGCGATGCGACTCAGCAAAGGAATGACACATGGGCGGCTCGCTGTAGCTGGGAGAGTCACAACCCTGCGGAACATACGGGCGCTATGGTCAAGTTCTGTGCCTACATTAAGGGGCATTTTCTGCGCCGTGTGGTCAGGTGTGGTATGGACCCTGGATATCGCATAATGTCCGTCCAAGTCCCAAATTGTAGCTAAAAAAAGAGCGGTTGACAGGCTGTGGCTGAGCGCGCGAACCTAGTCTGTAACGCTCTGCCGAGAATTTGGATGCGTTTCAATTCTTTTGGGGGAAGGATGAGGTAACAAAGGGGGGGTGTTAGCCGCGCGCCATCAAATTCTTTGCGATTTCAAAGAGAATTTCCACTATCATGTGCGGGCGCATGTAGATGTGGAATGAGATATATACTTGGACACGCCATCTTGCTCTAACATGTCATGATTGGAGAAGGATAGGCCCGGGACAACATGAAAAAAAAAAATCGCAACGCTTGTTTACAGCTGTATACGATTTTCACCGAAGCCACTCAGACTGGACGCCAATCCGTCAATGAAGCAAGTCGTCGATACTTGACGCAATGATGGATAGTCCAGAAGCTACCATGTGATGAAGGGACCAACCAATCAGAGCTCATTGTGCCAGAGATACGCAGCACTGAGATAGAAGCTGTGACGTGTGCATTCAAGGCTGTAGTATCATTCACGACTCGGACATGCACATGTACCACTCGAGGGGTTGAGAAGGGAAGTAACGCGATTTTTGAGACGGTCCAGAGTCTGCATAGTCTACTAGTACGCGGTATGTTCATATCAGCACTGACTCACGGATAATATCGTTGACTGGGAGTCTGAGAGAAGAAGCTGTTAAAACCCTTTAGAAGCAGGTTGCGTTTGCTTGAAGGGGGAGAAGAATTTTGTGAATTGAGTAGAACTTCGGTTCTGTGGCAATATTGAGAGCTGAGACTGGGCGGTCATTACAGTAAACTGGTAAGTACCGTCATTTCTCTCTTCTAACTCCGTCGGACATCACCGAGGCGGAAGTTGATTGAATCATGATCCGCTTAGCGATCTTGCTCAAGTGATCCTTTGAAATAGACTACTGTATGTTTAGCTTGATTGATATGCTCTTCGAGCCTACTAGTAGCGGCGATAACGCGTCTGAGCCTGCTCTTATTAGCTCTTTCTTGAGTTGACTGATATCGCCTCACCGCCGAGGACATGCGTCAGTGGCGGTAGTCTCCACAACGGACAACATGCCTGATGTTTTTCGCACCGGTTTCTCTCGATGAGTGGCTACCTCAGGCTGTTCTACATGTTCGAAAAAAAGTAAGTTCTTCAGTTGCATGTGATGGCCTTGTCGACGGCAAACTTTTTTTTTTTTAGCTAGATAGAAAATCGACGAAGAAATGTACGATATACTCGCTTTCACGAATCACCACCAGTCCCTCATTCATAGTCAACGGCGCGGCTTCGCAAATGCTGCTCGCCAGCTGGGGACCGTCACCTCCTCCGCATTCAAGGTATTTCCAGGGCCGGTCAAGATTTCGCTTTTTTTCTTTGAGCGAACGCTAGGAACCTATATACTTGCTGCCCTTCCCAATTCAAGTTTCGTGTAAGACGTGCTTGGCGCGGCCAACATGCTCCCGTCGTGAAGCTCGTTTTGGAGAGCAATTTGGAACTCAATACACTTCTACCCCTGTGCGGATTTTCTGCGGAGGACGTCGTGACCTTCCTAATCGCCTCAATGAATTCCCAGGGCTCTCAGATAAGGTTATCAACCAATGTTATCCGTTCAAATTTGGGCTTCGAGGTCAACTTCAACTTAGTAGGCCAAATGCACCGAGTTCACTCTTGCAACTTTTGACACCTCTGTGTCTAGTATCGGGCGACTTTAGTTCAGTGTGGATGTTGCCCATGTTCACCGAGGTTGGTGAGGGTGGAGGCATCATGGGAAACCATGCGGCAGTGATTGATTGTAACAGTCAGGCAGACTTCCTCTATGCAACGCATGCATCATTGGCTGCCGCAGAAGCGATAACCGATGTGCGCGTTCACGTACAGTGCCTGCAAATTTAAATGTTACACGTCTGATCCTGCTCTCATCCACACAACAACTATTTTTGCTACTTGACGCATGTCTGGGAATACTATGCACACATGGTTATGTAGTTGTTGTGCACACGTCGACATTTTAGTTACACTTTGTTGTATGTAATCCTTTGTTCTCGCCTATCGGTTCTAGCGGAGATTCATTTTTGCGCGTGGGACCATCCTGTGACCTGCCGAAGTTGTTGTACCGCATATTGACCGCATAGTACTTACGTGCCCCAAAAATCGCTCTTCGAACGTTCAGGTTGTCTTTGCGTATCTGGACCAGACATACGCTCAGAAGAGTACACGGCAGCCGCATAGTCTGAAAGACGATGTAGTATGGCCTAGTCGATCAGTATCCTTTGCAGCTTGATGAGTCGGTCCTGTACTTATGATATTCTTCCAGAAGTTCTGTGATCCACTCGGAGCAAAGGCGCCACAGGCCTAGGGCCGCGAGGACGCCATCTACTCGGGACCGTTCTGGAAGCAATGTCTTACTACGTACATGGCAAGTCGTCGTGAAGAACGATCGATCTAACATTCGTCCGCGTTTCATCTAGTGTGTGGAGCTGCTGGAAAGCTGTGTCTGTATTTGAGTGCACGTCATGACGGTACTTGGCAGCGCTGATTGGGGGACGTGCCTCAGGAGCGGCAACACCAGTCATGCCTGTTGTTGGATGGACATCGTCATGAAGGGATCTGATGACAATGGTCGTCGCCGATATCATGATGCGGCCCATGCCGCTCGGAACTTCGGATGGTTGGCCACGGGTACACGCCGACATGGTTCGTATGATTAGCTTCCGCGACGATGCAGACTCGAAAGATTACTGTGCATATACTAATATCGTATGCATGTAAATGACGTTTTCTGGTCTCGAGCTAAAGTGTAAAATATAGTAACCATCTCACGCTTCCCGGCTCAGGAACCCCTCATGGCGTACGACTTCTCCAACCTCGGACCAACGAGATGAGTGCATGTATGGGTAAAAGTCTGGTAAGAAAGAACGAAGAGAATCGGTTGTCGTTCATCGCTGTCGTGGATTCGTTAGCTTCGAACAATCATCGGAAGAGCAACAGGAGTCCTTTATATGTATGTTCATACTACAGAGACCAATGTGGATGAGCGACACCGAAACAGCAGGAGAGAACATGCTATGAAATGAACCATGGGAAAACCATACGAGAAAGAGACGGGCGAGGATGGGGTATCGTACGAAGAGTGAGCTCCTCACAGTCCAAACAACTCGACCTCGTCGGAGATACAGATAACGGGCTCTCAATCCCAACGTAAAGCCACTGCGAAAACTCAGACGTGAGTGTTCAGCACATAGTGCCCCCCGGTCATATCAAGGTTAACCTTGAGATGGTCGGGATGGTCTTTATCCTTGGGCTGAGAGAGTTCGTTGGCGAGACTTCCCATTGATGACGCCATCAGGACGTCCGTAAGGCTCGTCGGGTCGAACCCAGAAGTGGCGGTCTCGTGGGGCCGCGCTTTCCAGAGCGCGTAGATTCCAGATATAACCGTCACTACGGTGACCAACGTGATGACTGCCAGGGCTATACCGTGCGTTCGCGGGTGAGCCTTCCAACCGATAGTCTGCACGCTCATGATGCCACTGATTGGGACTGTCATATTGTCAGGAAAAGGCTGCTGCGCCTCCAGGGAGGAGGTTATGCTACCACGTATGACCTATTGTCCGTCGTCAGTCCTGATTGGAGGATAAGACGAAAGCATTACAGAGCCCATTTCCTCAAAGATTCCTCGCAGGTATTGTTCCTGCTTGGCCGTTAAACGCGTACCAAACAAGAGTCGCACACTGGCATTTGCTTACCAAGACTGGCATGATGTCGATCGTGGTGGCATTCCCCAATTGTATCGCTTCAGGAAGGCCATCGGCAAGTGAATTCGAATATGGTCCTTGAGCGAGGAGATATGCTGCCCAAATTACGACACCTTGGACAGAAGCCAAAGGCCAGGAGTCATACGGAAGTAGGGTTTGCTCTAGAACCTGTGTGACGTTTGCGAGACCACTCTGGTTGTAATGGACCTCGAGAGAGGTGACCATTGGAGTGACTTGGCAGACAGTCGGCAGATTGGGGTTGGCTGAAAAGTAGGATTCGTTATAGGCCGAGTTATTTGGTGACTGCATGAGTACCACTGTCGCGGGATGGAGTATTTAGAAAGTGCAGGCAGGAGGCGAAGGGATAACTCACGGAAAGAGTGATTTGATGGGCCGGAAAAATCTTGGTAAAAGCATACCGAAGTCGCGAAGAGTCCACTTCCGACGGAACCAACATTGCTCGTCAAGAGATTTGCCTCCCCTGTATCTAAAGCAAATGTCAGAGGAAAAGTAGCACCCTGAGCGCAAGAGGTACCAACAGTACTCTCCGTTCCCAGAACAGTTTGTACTCCAGGACCAGGTCTCGAGAGTGTAATCAAAAGTGCCCAAAGGAGTATCGAATGTGTGCTCCGCCGAACCACTGTTGTCCAGAGTGATGGTCGGGGAAGACGACGTCATGCATGATATATTTGCTGTATATCCCTGCTGCGTGAGTGTGTATGACGTGGAAAGTCCTTGGTGGTCCTGTGGTGGAGTGGGAAAACCGAGTTGACCCTGGGCCAACGTAGGATTTACCCCTCCTAGTCACCATAGTTATTCCTCTTTTGACGCACTGAATATTTGACTGCATACTTGCCTGTCGATGAATTAAACTGGCTTATGAAAGCAGGGTACTCGGGTTGCACGTAATCCGATGCGGCTGACATCCCTGCCTGATAAAGGTAGCCTGTAATGCTGCCCACTTCTCAAAAGTCAGGTTACGCCATTGCCACAAGTGACTATTCAACTCACAGAATGCAAGGCTGACGGGGTTTAGAGAGTAGTTCCGGGCTGTTGGGGAGATCAACGGCAACCCGATATTGCTCTGAACAAGGGTGGCGAGGGCGGGACTGAGGAAGTCAAGCTCCCGTCCGTTCGCAGTGAAGTTTTGAACTACATTTACGGGCGTCAACAGGTTCGACCATCTGTAAGTTAGACGTCAGGGTTAAACATGATACTACTCTACTAGTAGTTTTACGTACGCTGTTGTCAGAAAATGAGTCACGGCAAGCCACAACACAGATAAGAGTGTCCACCACAAGTAGCGACGAGGTCGGAGAAATAAGGACTTTCTGGCGAGTTGAATCCACACTGTCACGACCGAAAACTGCACGTGACCCTTCGGAGGATTCGGAACTTGAAGACGAAACGTTAGCGCATGTTGGATGGTAACACCCACAAGGCTGTCTTGCTGGTGAGACTCATCCACGCATATGTAATTAGAAAGGGACTTGCTATGATCCAATCATTGCGAGCACCGTGGAGATGACGGTTATCGCCATGTTTGTCTCACTTGGGTTTTGGACAGTCCAGTTAGCCAAGTGATCTGTAAGGGGGATAAATTTCTTGGACATCATGATCCCGGAAAAAGTCCATATGAGACCACAGAGAGCCATCTGCAGGGCGATGGCGATGATAGTGATCCATGTACTGGGGAGTCGAAGATGACGGGCATAGAATGAAGTCCAACATGTGGTATCCGAGTCGGGCATGACAGAGGATGGAACGGGTGATCGTCACTGCGAGAGTAGGCAGGGTTAAATAGGCATCCGGGCGATAGACCTGTCGGAGTGGAACACTCAGCGGAGAATGATTATCTCCCACACCACACATGCACACCTCGTTGGAACACCCAAAGAACACATTGGCTATGTGCAGCTCCGGCGCACGTGCTGTGAACTGTGTGGTTTGTCATAGTTGGCGGTGGAAGATAGGCTTTGGGCCAATGTTGAGACGAGGGTACCATAATCATGCCAGAATAGGCCCTGCCGAGACCGGATTGGGGAACTTGGCAGCTGGTTGGTGAAGGCGTGCAGAGTCGAGATCTGGCTGAGACCACATCACGAAGGAAGCCAGAGTAGGAAGAGAAGCGTCAGGGGTGAGAAATGGAAACACCAGACATAGACTCACGAAAGGTGGGTCAAGGTAACGCCAGGAGCGACACGAGCCGCCTGAAGACCAGGGACCGCGCCTGTCAGTCAGATTCTCACCCGATGCGGCGACACTAGCGAACGGATGGTAAAGGGGATTTCCGGGTCTCTGCTTGCTCATCCATGATGGTGGCTGGTACCAGGGTTCGGAATCCTTCGGATAGTACATAGTGAGCATACTCACTGAGAAAGGTATGGTCAATTTAAAGATATAGATATAGATCGTGGCAGGCGACGAGACTCATCCGAGTCAGGGTGACGGCGCTATAGCTTGCCGCATGGTGGGCATGAGGAGACTGGTCCCTTGATTCAATATAATGGCCTTCCGGGTATACCACAACCGGCGTCGCATCCCTTTGCGATAGGATAGCAATCATGGAAGTCTACAGCAATGAGTCAATGACCTAAACGCTCACTTTTGTGTGCAGACCTGCAGGGCCTCTCAAGGTTGTGACTAGGTAGGAGAGAAATTTTTTTAGGGACGATCATCATGCAACGATTGAGATTCCGACAACTTCTTAATTTGCATTCACATTTCAGATCCGTGCCCCAGCTATTTCTTCGCTTTGTCGTTGCCACTAATTTAGCCAGCTGCCACTGCAAGAAGTCGTGGCCTCCTATCGTTTGTCTCACCGTGCTCCCCAGGCGGCCGTGGAGTATCCTGGATCGAGAGAATCTGTCAAGTCACTATAGCTGACTATGTTCTTTATATAGTCAACTACAACTCGACGTCGCTCATATTGCTGTACCATGCTTCTTCAAGACAATTATGCGTTGGCTAACTTGGGTTGGTGTTCCGACTGCGTTTCGTAACGTCGAGCATGTGCCTCGCAGGAAGAATGGAAGAATGGATCTTGCGTTTTCGTTCATTGTGTGAGGAGCCATCGCCAAAGCGCCTTGTATTTCAAAGTCGGAGCCACTCGGGCGTAGCGCCAGGGCAGGCTGCGCTCTATAACCATTATGATGCGATTTTTCCATGTTCGAGAATGATGGTTTGTAATAGTGGCAGACTATGTTTAGCTTGATTGATATGCTCTAGCGGCGATAACGCGCGCTTGAGCCTGCTCTTTCCCGAGTTGGCTGATATCGCCTCGCCGCCGATGCTGGAAGAGGACATGCTTGATGGATTCTTCCAAATAGAAATAGACGACAATGTGGATGAGCGACACCGAAACCGCAGGAAAGGACATTCTATGAAATGAACCACGGAAAACCATATGAGAAAGAGACGGGCGAGGATGGGGTATCGTACGAAGAGTGAACTCCTCACACTCCATAAGCAAACGCAACCTCGTCGAAGATATACATAACGGCTCCCAATCCCAACGTAAAGCCACTGTGAAAACTCAAACCTCTTCAAGTTCAACGTCCTCCGAATCCTTGACATAATCAGCGCGAGCGTTCAGCACAGACTGACCCTCGGTCATATAAAGCTCAACCATGAGATGGTCGCGATAGTCTTCATCCTCGGGCTGGGAGAGTGCCTTGGCGAGACT
>JBBPOE010000694.1:0-15216 GCA_038091295.1 Tylopilus felleus | reverse complement strand
CAAGTCTCCAATTTATTTTATTTTATTTTATTTCTTGATGGACTCCCAAACGGGTTTGCGACAAGTTTGCGACTAAATTAGAATTTTTTATTTTTTATTTTTTGGTGCTTCCTGTGCCAAAGGCACATGGGTAAAGAGCTAGTGGTTAGTTTAGGCGTACAATTCCGGAGATGGTGATACTCACGTGGGAACCGGCTGCTCAGGTTCACCCCGACGTTCACAAGTTTATAGAAACAGGGGAAAGGACAGGCAGACGACCGACTCGGAACAAGTCGAAAATTGTCTCGTCATACCGTCGCTATCAGCCGTGGCCATCACGTGTTGGAGACCGAGTCGATCAGTACATCACCTCGGTCAACCTCACTTTCGCCCAAGGCTTCTTACAGGTCCGCATGCTCCTGGTACAAGACTAGAATTCGGGGAATCCTTCCAGTATCATGTGTACATATTGCGCAAAGTAACTTACCTAGTCTGTATTAGAATTACTGCAGACGAGTGCCATTGGATAGAAGCTTTGGATTGGATCAGATATACACGTTGGGGGACTACTGCAGCTTCAGGTCTGCCAACCGATACCTTTTTTTCGCGAAGATATGAAAGCGAACAAGTCCCATCGCAAATTTCTTGAACGTCGCGCAGGCCGCCGGAGATCCGTTCAATATTTCGACAGCGTTCTCAAAGATATTGGCGGTTGTCTCCACCAGCGCATTTAATGCGTCCAACTTTGACGTCTTGTTGTGTGCTGCCATGATAGATATCTGGTTGGTCGTTTCGCCAGCCAACTCTTCCTTGTAAAAGGACAATATATCGCTAAAGACAATAGGAACAAGTTGTAATGTGCGATCGAGCCGGAACACGAGTACGTACTTTGTGTTATTGAAAAAGAGCATCATTTCGGCCAATGCCTGGATATAGTCTTTCACGGGGATCGCGGAGGGAAATGCCATGAATACATATACTTCCGGGGCAGCAGCCATCATTCGCTGGTAGGTAGCATACTGTCGGGCAGCGCTAGAAATCTATTTGTCGTTAAGAACACGGCTTCGCGGACGTCTGCATGGAACCACCTGCATACTCTCGGTCTCGTGCTCCAGTAGATTGGCAGTTACAAAATCCAAAGTCGACGTGATGATGAGATTGAATGGCACGGGCTGAAACAAGCCAGGCACTTGGTGCAAGATGTCCGCGAGGGCATCCAGGATGCCATTGTCGTGTGCTTTCCCCCGGACGAACCGTTGGTTGAACCAATAAATATCGGTTCTATGCTGGGGGTAGCGCACCATGGCATCATCCACACATAGAATGCATGAGTTTTAGAGCGCAGCCCAGATCTGAGTAGGACGATGACTCAGATGTGCACACGCTGTAGCCGTGTAGGCGACCCCCTCACGCAGGGACGTCCGCACGGACGGCGTACGACGGCGTCCATCATGTATCCGCGCCGTGTAGCTTCGTCTACGCATTCTTGGTAAAGGACGTCATCGAAAGGCACAGCTTTATACGCAACATTCAAGTGCGCACAGAATGCTGCGACGGTCCTCCGGACGTCCTGGACCTGGAAGAAAGAAAGTGTCAGGAACAAGAACCAAGTTATTCGACCTCTTTACCAGACTCGACGAATAGCGGAAAGGGACAGTACCACTGGTATTATGCAAGCTCCGCCGCTGGCAGCCTAGTGTGGCATGACTTGACAGCAAGTGGCCAATGCCAGTCCGTCGGATTTGAAAGCTGTAATATTTCAGTATGCGAGACATGCGAGTGTCAAGGTTGGAATTGATTCTGCCATGTGCTTGTTCTTTAACGGAGAGTTATTCGCTTCCACGTTGCACTTGCGTAAAAAGATATTTGTGGGGTTTCCATCCCGAACAAACGCCGCAAATCCCCCAGATCGTCCACAGGAAGAGCCTGAACTAGGTCCGACCTTCCGGACGGCAACGATCAATCATCTCAGCGGGAGTGTAACGGTGGACCTTGAGATCTTTGAGGTACCCCTTCGATCTCTTTACACTGATATTGCTGCTCCTCATAGTATGATCATGCCGATGAATTGGAAGTGAGAACCATTCCTAAGGAATGCACCAGGTAGATTCAAATTTCGGGCACCAGCCTCGGATAGTCTAGCAAGCAAGATGAAGTTGCTAGCCATGTCATATCTAGGTTCGAATAGGACTGGGTTATTCACATGCCAGAGCAACCCATCGACTTGCACGTCATTAATAGAGGGTAATCTTTCTCCAGGAAGGAACCACACCATTATCATCGCCTTCAGTTAAGCTCCCTGCTGCCATGGCAGATTCAAGCCGTGATTGACATCTGGATAATGAAAATTCTCATCAATATCGAGGTAGATGACTACAAGGCCGGAGCTCCTTATGACCAAAAGTACCTTGATCAAAACAAGAATTTGACATTCTTGTAATATGCCAGTAAGGGATTCTCCCCACTCCTGAGCCGTGTCTTGTCCAGGTCGCCATAAGTCTCCATGAACTCTGCATGGCTGAAAACGTTGCTTCTTCTTTCTCCTACTGGCAGTCCACTGGCAGACTTGACACCATCAAGGGGCGAGCGACGGGATGACGGAGAGAAGAAATTAGAGTCGAGTGAAAGGGGGGATGCGTCGGAGGTGAAAGGAGACACACGCGCACGCTTCAAATCAATGGCATCACCACCAATACCAACCGGCTGCTCGAGGATGTATTCGTACATGTCGCGCAGCTGCCCAAACGCGGTGGGGAACAAGATGTCGAAGTAGCCCTGGCGGACGAAAATCGTTTTACAGGGTACCATTGTCCCGCGCACGCTCGTCTGTACAACGGGTCCATTTGAACCTGGCACGGCGTCAGGCAGAGAGGAGAAGTCCGTGAGAAGTAGACGGTGACATGGAAAATGTGCGCGGAGCAGACGAAGAAGAGAGAGCTGGCGCGTAGGTATGTATTCCGGGGGTGATAGGTTTGGCGCAAAGGGAAGGGTCGAAATTACTCTTCTCAACGGGGATGTGCGAAGGTACCATGGCAAAGGAGGTTGGCGCTCGATGCGTTGACGAAGAGAGAGAAAGGATGCGATGAGGGGATCAGTGATTCTTGTGTAATACGGTATAAATTCGCCCTCCCCATCGATGGCGACTAAGCCCTGGAAGGGTTCCAATGTACGAATATCGTAGCGCACGAGATCATGAGCAAAATTGTCCACGACTTCAGCAGCGAGGACAAAACACGGTGAGTGTTCTGTCTTGGTCCAGGAAAAGACACTGCGATGCTCGACGTGTGCTGTGCGCTGTGCGTGACCTGCGCGACGTAAGCGGGTCCGTTGAGCATTCGCGAGCGGGGCACTAATCTCAATGATGGTGTAGACTGTGCGGTCATAAACTTCGGGATAGTGTTCACGAAGATGGCTGAGAATATTCAGCGCGAGTGTACCGTTTCCAGCCCCAAGCTCGTAAATCTTGAAGTCTTCGTAAGGGAAGTATTTCAGGAGATACTCGGACACGAGACATTGAGCAATTGCTCGACCATACCATGGCTGAATGACTTTGAGAGTTGAAAAGACGAGGGTAGAGGCTACATACACACCTTAAACAGCTCTGTAGGTGTATGCCAAATCTGCCTCCCAGGGCCACCCGTCTCTGACAAACTGCCACATTCAACATAGCGGCGCGCGACGGCCGTCTCGAATTTTGCAGCGTCTTTGAAGCTAACGAAATCGAATCCCTCGTTTTCTTCTCCAGGCGCTGTGAAGATGGTGGCTCGCTTGGAGAAATAGCCATAGTGCGGATTGTACAGTGCGTCTTCAATAAAGTCACGTACGAGCATACGGACGCGTGTCGGTGGAGCAGTGAAGGACTTGGCCAAGTCGTTGGAAGTGACAAGTGGATAGGAAAAGTATTCCTGGGGAACGTCCGTAGAAAACACGACTTCAGGATTGAAGTTGAACTTTTCCTTCTCGGCTTTACGAGGTGGCGGTTTGTCTGACGAAGGAACCGAAGAAGTTGTAAAATAAGCCTTGAGGTATTGTCGCCGTTGACAACAACGCCGAGCTTGCCTCAGCGTTGCAGAGAGCATCGACGAGTGTGACCTCGCTGAGCGGAACGAGAAAACCAGACGCGTTGCTCCGACCGTGTCCGACGTTACGTTCAGACCATTCGCGCATCCAATCGATCCCCGACTAGCACACGTTTATCCTACATTTTATCATTCTAGATCTCCACGATCAGGATGGACGTCGAGCGCAGTGTTCGCTCTTGGATGGCCACCGAAGGAGACGCCGATGTCGAGAAACTCGTCAGAGGCACGTACCTCACAGATCTCATCATCTCGCATATGGTGATTGTCTTCAGGCATCTCATCGGACAGCGTCACTTTCCTCGATATTGTCAAGGCTCTTGGCGAGTACTTAACGTCGGAAGAAGATCAACTGCGGACCAAAGGTGTGTCCTTCAAGAACACTGGTTGATCTTCTTCTGACATGTAAAAGGCGTACAGATACTTTCTTTAGTGATCGAACGCTGTCCTAGGGACAAGCTCAATAGACAAGCAGGTACGAACGTTTGGAGGAGAAGGTATCCTTCATTCCTGACAACAACACTATCTTCCAGTCCGAGTTCTCACCACATTCTATTGCTCCAAGCTGGAGGACACAGAAACAATCACACCGGCGCTTAGCGGACTGTCTCACCTCGTGAATTTTCCCTCAATTTCGTCTCTTGAAGTCTCGGATGTCCTTTCCGCGTGAGTTCCATTCCAGTATCGCCCGTTTGTAATTCATATCTCTCGTTCAGAGTCTTTCAACATGTCAAGATGCACTCACTGGTGCAGTCTACCCGTTCCTACGTCTATAGCATTGTAAACACCTTCCTGAACACATACCGGGACCACCTCAAAAGCATGGGGGAGCAGTTTGTTACAAGCTATGCAGTTCTGGCATCCGGAGAAAAAGATCCCCGCAACCTCCTCGTTGCGTTCAAAATTGCCCACACAATTCTGACAGACTTTGATATCTCGAAGCACGTCGAAGTGAGTACGCTACTGCTACTTAGGAGTGACGCTGCAGCCGCAAACATTGCTTTATACGAACCAGACCTATTTTGATATCACCTTTTGCTACTATCCCATCATCTGGAATCCTGCCCCAGATGATCCATTTGACGTCGACGACCTCAAAATTTCACTCAGGTATGTTTGGTGTTTCCTACTGACTAGGCTCCGATTTACCTGTAAGCTGGGATGGAATGTCCCCCTCGGACACCTGTGAAACAGAGCATGTCTCAGCGCGACCCCTGCTTTCGGATCCCTTGGTATTTCTCTATTCCTTGAAAAGCTTGCACTCGGATCATCGTTCGCCAAGGTTTGCGTTTCCTACAACGAGTATCGTCAAGTAACATAGTTGCATCATATATAGCGGGATGTTTTAGAAACGATGGCCATTTGTCTTCCGGTTTACGGGATTGATACAGCGAGGGAGTTTGGGCGGAATATTTGGAATGCACTGAAACTTGAGGTATGTATCTCATTGCTGCACACCGCATTGACGGACCATGTTCGAAGATCTTCCAACCTACGGACCCTTTGACTGAGGAAATCGCTTTGCGCACCTTACGCGCCTTTGTTCGTGTCCTGTTGTCCAACATATCAGATGGTACCGACGATATAAACGACACGGTCGTTCGAACGATCATCACAGACTGTCTTGAGTCCATCGGGGAACCCGAGAAAGCACAAGCGAAAGCAGGGATCAAGGTCTTGTGTACGCTTGTCGATGTCCCCTGTATGTTATCCGTCTCAATGGTGGATTGATGATGAAAACTAATTTGAAGCCCATCAGCAAAACTTGGGAATGATGCGATTAGTGACGCAATCGACAAATTAACTGAACTGTTTCATGACCCAGGGGAGATATCCAATCGAGCAGCAGTAATCATGTTCTTGACCGACCTTCTAAACGCTTTTGAAGCGTTGGCAACTCGGGAACTCTCGACAACGGCAGAACAGCCATTAGATGATATTCCGTCACTTACCTCTTTGACGTCCCACAAGGATGCTATACTTGGTATGTTGATTGTCGGGTTGAAGTCTTCTGCGACGCGGTTGCCGGCGGTCCGCGGACTGTTAAGTATTACACGCATTCCCACTCTCCTAACAGACACGGAGCTAAGATACATAGTGCTCGAAACTGGGGAGTTCGCTGGGAAGGAACCCGACGAAGATGAGGATGTTACGTACGTGCCTCCATACGGAATATTTGTACCTTCCTCTCTTCTAAAACATGCTCACGTTGTCTCAGCACTGATGTCATCTCCCTTCTGTCCTCCATTGCCCTCGCGGCCCCGCGCCATCTCGCGGATCAAACTCTCCCCTCACTGTTTGCTATGCTCCCTGATAAAGCTCCTTCTGGGGATGCTCGATCTGAGCGTACGGAGTATTGGCGTGCTCTTTGCACCCTGAGCAAGCTCTGCGTACAACAGACGCTATTCGAAATCCTAGTTATCCGACTCACAGCCAAGCTGGAGCTGATTTGTTCTCTGTCTGTTTCGCAGGCAGCTTCACTTGGAGGAACACCGAGCGCTGAAGAGACTGAGCGTAACGCTGCGTATGCGCATGCGCTGCTCCTGACTCTCGCAAATACACTCTCAGCGAAAGTCAGCAGATCGGACAGAGACGTCCCCAAATATGTGGACCAATTACTTCCACACCTTTTCCGGCTTTTCCTTGAGGCTGCAGTCGCAAACGACCGACGAATCCTACAGGATCAGAGGTTATTGCGTGTGTTTGCCCGGATCGTGAAGTTGGTGGTTGAAGTACTATCCATTGAGTATGTTGTCAATCCGCTCTGGCGCCCGTACACTCATGACTCCGTGTAGACAACAACAAAAGTTTGTTGATGGGATGTGTGCAGCTTTCCTTCGCGGTCAAATCAAGGCAGTCACCGGAAGAGAACTTCCTTCAGTCACCGAGGAGTTCAGACCCATTCACGTTGGTAAAAGTTAGTCATTTGCCTTGGCCAAGATATTGACCACTGTACAGGTTGATGCTAGTGCATGTCAGCGAGAAACGGTTGCTCTTTTTGCTGCTGTACACGTTCCTATCCGCAAGGAGGTACGCGGCCTTCTGCTTCAACTGATATAAATTGCAATTTCGAGTCTTGGCTTCCTAGGTGGCGGTATTGAAGAGTCCAGACGCTGGAGGACAGCCCGCCCTATCAGCATTCCTCAAAAATCTTGTTGGGTGGTGCAATTCATCTGCTTGTAGCACCTTACAGAGAGAGGCTGCTTCCGGGCTATTCGCGACTCTCGTGAATAAATATACGGATGGTGTGTCATTCAGACCAATCTGTGACATGCTTGGGCGTAACTTGCCGTGGAGATATTCCTGACTTCCTAGATGAAATGCTAACAAGCTATTTTCCGACCACTCTCAATAATCCCCGCGTCCCTGTTGAAGGACGGCGCACGGCGATAGACAACTGGGTTTGGGTAAGATTACATACCAACCAATGTCAAATTTACTGAAATCGGATGTAGATAAGTAGAGGTTTGGTAGTCCGGTCCCATCCTTTAGCAGTGTCGTTTATCGACTCCCTGCTCACTCTTATTGATGACGAAGCCGTGGCCTGGAACGCGGCCCGTGCACTTGGGGTATTGGTGGCAGATGATGGGATTCTAACGAAACGAAACAGTGCAATACTGAAGGTGAGCGAGCACCACGCTCACAGTTTGCTGCGAGGCGTCCTCACATCAAGGACCTAGATTCTCCATGTTCAGAAATGTTTCAATACCGTGTTACCCAAGGTGATGGACGGTGCAAAGAAAGTCAATGGTGTGCTGCTTAATATCCCTGTTGCATCCCCACCTGACAAACGAACCCAGGAACAAACCGAGAGACGGCTTATCTCATCGCTCTCGCATCTCTCGTGAAAGCAGTTCCGAAATCATTGTACGGAACACAGATGCCCACAGTGCGTTTCCCTATAAAAATCATCTTTATTTAATCCGCCCACGTATGATCTCGTAGCTTATGCCACTACTACTCCGTGGACTGGAAATTACGGATCCTGAAACACGCAAGCAAATCATCGAAACGATCTTGAGTAATATCGAGGCTTTTTCGGATGACAAATCATTATCGACCTACGCCTCCACCCTGGTTGTCACCTTGCTCAGAAATTGCACGGTCGTAGACATGCCAGAATATGTAAGTGACAATGCCCAATACCAACGTTCCACCGGTCACACGATAACGACATACAGAAAGTTCGCGTGGCAGCGTTGAAGTGCTTGACACTACTACCGGGTGTAGTACGCTACGACTTGCTTCACCCATACAAGCTGCGCGTTTTGAAGGACCTTGCAAAGGCATTGGATGATCCCAGAAGAGCGGTGAGAAAAGAGGCAGTAGATGCTCGGTTCGTCCTTTGGTCTTTCAATCTATTCCTGTCGATTGCTGACGACTATCCGACTCGATAGGACGAAATGGTGAGTTGTCCCAGACAAGTGTGAATCGACTAACAAGGGAATCGGATAGGTACAAATACAGTGGTTAAACCGTGGTTCCCTCCATGATATTACCAGGCTATTAGGAAGTGATAAGGGAAAAGAGACAGGATTGGCCGTAGATACAAGAGCAGGTGTGGTCCCAGCGATTTGCTTGTACTTACGAATCACATCGCAATACAGGGGTATTTCGACTAATTTGCTTATATTTCAATCGCCGCTTAAAAAGTGGCTGTGATGGGCAAATGACCCAGCCGCTTGTAAGACACTTCGACGAAGCAGTACTACTTGTACCTTTATTCTCGACTTTATTGCGGTCACCAGAGTCATCATGTGGGTCAGTGTCTTGATCCCCTTTTAACATTTCCCTTGGGCTGATCATTTGACTACTAGACCGAACATCGAAATCCAGAAGGACGGACCTACTGGTTCAACACAGTGAGCCGAGAAAGTGTTTGGGAGAAACCAGACGGTAAGCACCGATCATACAAACCGATTACCATCTCACCTGTATCATAGACCTTAAAACTCCTTTCGAGGTTTGTTTTTTCCCGCAGTCCATGGATTCTGCTTAGCTTTATATCACAGCGTGCTTTGACCAAGACAAAATGGAAGGAATACTTCTCCGGAGGAAGGAAATACTATTACAACGTGTGCCCAATTCATTTGTTCCTGACTGTTTCATTCAGCACTCAGCCACATGTCTATCTAGACGGAGACAAAAGAATCCAAATGGGACATACCGGACGAACTCCTACTTCTTCTCGAGACAGTGGAGAAGGAAGCACAGGGCAGCCAGCTTGTGCTGGCCAGTAGCGTGTATGTCCATTTTCCCATTATCCCGTGGTTTGCAGATTGATATCTTTTTCCAGTCCCGCAGCATCGCCTCCCGCTACACAAACGTCCATTGTCCCATCCACTGGTATTCCAGCTACACCAACCTCCGCGACTCTCGCAAACGGCACAAATGGCGTGGTACCTCACACGGGCTCGGCCCTTCCATTCTCTTCGGGCAGCGTCCTTCCCGCGCGACCAAATCTTCCTGATGATCCGTTGATTCCACACAATGGCTTTACAACCTTTGAAGAGGGCGAAAAAGCGTTCATGCATTTGTTGAGGAAAGCAGGCATTGATGCAGATTGGAGTTGGGATCAAACTATGAGGGCTATCATCACCGATCCTTTGTATAAAGCGCTGAATACACTAGCCGAGAAAAAAGCAGCTTGGCAAAAGGTTAGTGTCCCCGTTCCTGGCTCTGATGACTTTATATCCTTCATCTACGTAAACGGAGTGCTAACGAGTATTATCACAGTTTACTGACGGACTTCATGCGAAAGAGGAAGAAGAGAGAGAAACCCGATTGTCGAAGCTACGTCCCGCGATAAGGAATATGCTCAAAGGCAACCCAAACGTTTTTCATTACACGACGTTTTCCACAGCCGACAAACTTTTCTCACAACATCCAATATGGCAGCAAGCAAAGCTCGAAGCAGAGAGAAAGCTCATATTTGAAGAATATGTCGCAGAACTCAAACAACGTGAAGTGGTGCGTATCCGATTAGGTCTCATATATCTATTATTCCACTCATCCTATCGTGTTGACCGCTGAGTAGCAAGAAACAAGGGCAGCTCGAGCACGCAGTATCTCCAAGATTGTAACACTGTTTAAAGAGCTAGGCGTCGATGTACTTACTCGATGGCGCAAAGCCCACGATATGGTCCTCGAGTCAGAGGAATGGAATAGCGATGAAGAATTGCGAAGGCTTCCCACATTGGATATACTTCTGGCGTTTGAGGACTATAGCCGAGTCAAAGAACGCGAGTTTGAGGAGCAAATGCGGCGTGCTCAAGTAGACAAAATCCGTTCGGAGAGGAAAGCGCGCGAGGCGTTCAAGGTAAGTCTTGCAGTCCCTAATTCACACCGCATGAATCCGATACAACCACTGGCAGGCCCTCCTTCAAGAATTAGTCGATGCAGGCAAGATCAAGGCGCGGTCAAAATGGCGTCAAGTTTACCCTACATTCGCCTCAGATGAGCGTTATCTCAATCTTCTCGGAAAACCTGGTTCCAACCCATTAGAACTCTTTTGGGATCTTGTTGACCAACTCGACCAAAAGCTCGACGCGAAGATCGCTACTGCCGAGGAATGCATTCGTCGAGTAGAAGTGCCGAATGAGTCACCTGAGGACTCTGCGAAGGTCACCGTGATCACTGCGCAATCGACTCTGGAAGAATTCGGACAGCGGGTGAGAAGGGATCCTGAGTCAGTCAGAAAGTTGAATGAGGAGGATATCCGAGAGGTATTCCGCTGCGTATGTATTTTCAACTCGACCTGGTTCCGCAACTGAGTCACATTTCAGTTGCACGATCAAGCCGTCAAGAAGCAACACGACGAAAGGCGTCGTTATGAACGCAGGCAAAGACACCTCCAAGATGATCTACGGTATGCACTCAAGAAACTCCCGGATCCCATCGATATCAATATGCCATATGAAGCTGTAGGTTTTCCTCATCATATTAATGCGTGCAACTTCACAAATCATTCTAGGTCGTACCCCTCATTGAGCATCTGGCGGAATACAAGGCCATTGAGGATGAAGAAAGCCGTCATGCAGCCTTTGCCAAGTTTGTGAAGAGGCAGAAAGAACGCCTTCGGGAAGTCGCATCGGAAGATGGGGCATCTACCACCAGCAGGAAGCGCAAGGAACCTCCTCGCGATGCTGACAGGGATCGCGACCGTGAGCGAGAACGTGAACGTGAGCGCGAACGCGAACGCGAGCGAGAAAGGGACCGAGAGCGCGATCGTGACTCATATCGCGACAAGGGACGGGACTGCGACCGTGATAGGGACCGCGACCGTGATAGGGATCGTAGTGATCGCGACCGTGATCGCGACAGGGATAGAGATATGCGCAGTTCTCGGCACCACCATCGTGCGGACGATTATGACGCGTACTCCCGCGATCATGGACATTTGGAACGGGACAAAGAACGAGACCGAGACTATCGGTCCTCCAGGCACCATCGCGACGAACGAGATGTGAGGGATGACAGACGGCGGCCCCCTCGAACTTCAAGAGACCATGGGTATGGGCGTGGATTTGATGAAGCGCCTCCCTATGGAAACGAAGATGAAGACGGGGATAGGGGACGTGAAAAGCGAGAACGAAGCAAAGATGTGGGACGTGATCTATCGAAACAGGAAGACAAGGGGTATGGCGAAAGGGCTGAGAAGGTATGTTTGTGGGTATTGCCGCTGTCAACCAGTTACTAAATCTTTGTGAAGCGAGCAAGATACGAACCCGAAGTTGAGGGATTGAGAGAGCACAAGGGAGACAAATCGCATAGGGCTGAGACTCCGGAGGAAGGGGAGATATAATGTTGGACGTACGCATCATTGATCCGCCCTTTGACCCTGTGATCCCTACACCTACAGTTAACTTGTCGGACTTTAGGCTCCGGTCAGAACCATCCCTTCCTGATCACCTACGGCAACAGCGAGGGTTTGAATGGCCCTCGTGAATCGTGTGGGATGGAGATTATGCCCGATCTGTACGAATGCCCTATTTTCGCCTTCTAAAAAGGTAAACTTATATGATTTGTGAATGTTTCTACTTGAACTCGCGGCACGAATAAAACCAGTTGTTGCATGCAAGCATGAGGTCCGAGGAAGATATACGGACGATCGATCGAGTCGCAACATGAAGCTGACTTGCCGGAATCTGACCGGGACAACATCCTGAAGTTGAGTGCACACTGCTCCGATGGCAGTATGTAACTAATCGTGAGCATTCCTGCACGGAATTCGGGATTTCTTGCTCGCACAATTCTTGATTTATCGTTTCCTGTCCTTGCATACCCATCCGGAACGCACTCTACTGGTCAAGTCGGAGGCGACGGACTGGCAAAGAAGGCGGGTATGTACTTGTGTCACCAGACATCATTCTGTAATATATTCACGATACTCCCTGCTACTGCATGCTACCATACAGTCCTTTGTTATTAAACTAGTGCATACGAGGGTTCAGGATGGATGAGTGGGGGTTGTGCGACGTCCACGAGAGTCGTCGACCTCGAGTTTAAGCTGATCGCACGCTATTTTGAACGTAGTACCCAGTACCAGTGGTTTCGTGATATGACTAAAAGAGGCATAGTAATGTGGTCACGACTCTTCCGGTAATGCAAGAGTCCCTTCCGTCGCCCAGTGGACACAATCACTCGCCTCTCTTCCATCTCTCGCAGTCGCTGGTATCGTGTCAAATACTGGTCTCGATCTCAAAGTTATAGACGGTCTTGATGATAAAATTGACGTGATTGAACACAGCCGTCTCAGTCCTTTCAACCCTCTTTTTCGAGACCTTTCGATCCATCTTTGGAACGGCTTAAGCTTCGGTGCGTGTTGTGTTGCATTGCACTTCGAAATTTCCATAAACTATTTACCACCAGCGTGCACCTGAGTCCTGACAGCATGCGCTTCTATATCCTAGGAATAGGACCCGTTGGCTCCCTTCTTGCCCATCATGTGCGGGGGGCACTCTCAAGTGTACATTCTATCACCCTCATACACAAGTCTGTCAGTCAAGCACGGACTGCAGCTTCTCTTGGGGGAGCAGTGGCGGTGGAGAACCAGGGCATAGTGCAATCCCACGACGGGTACGACATGGAGGTTTTCGAACTGGGTGACTACTCTGGCGCTGGGATACCTTTCGACTCAACCCTTTCCAAGGACGAGGTCAAACGCTACTCACCATCCCTCCAACACCCGAGGACCGACCCTATCGAAACACTCTTCGTCACTACAAAAGCACAAAACACCACGGGCGCTGTTTCTCGGATGCTTCCCCGTCTAACACCTCGAAGCACGATCGTGCTGCTTCAGAATGGGATGGGTATCTATGAAGACCTCGTGCAAAAGCTTTTTCGTAACCCTGAAAGCAGACCTCACTTCATCCTGGCTTCGAATACCCATGGTGCATGGCTCAAGTCACCGTTGCACGTCGTACACGCAGGGATCGGCGACATCGAGTTCGGTATCGTTCCAGACAGCCGCGGGCGGGACTTTGAAGCATCACTAGCGGATGAGAGCGAGCCGTTGCACGAACGAGAGCTCAGCCTCGACGATATAGCACGTCAAGGTGAAACGTCCTATGGCGAATATTCCAGTTTACGAGACACAGTTGCTGTCCTCAACTCCCTTGATGGCCTGCGTTGCAAATGGAGACAGATGTCGGACGTGCAGCTTGCAATGCGCAAAAAGCTTGTCGCGAACGCTGTGATCAATCCCCTCACAGCAATCCTCGGCTGCCGAAATGGTGCTTTGTTCAAAGACGAGGCATCTAAGCGAATGCTACGGGATGTTTGCAGTGAAGCTGCTGGTGTCTTCCAGGAGCAGCTAGAAGTTGACACACAGGCCTTTCTTGCCTCCCTTCCTCCGGATGTCGAGAGCAGCCAAACCCCTTTGGGCCGGATGCCGCAGGACCTCCAAGCTGATGCGCTCGTAGAAGAAGTTAAAAGAATCGCCCAACTGACAAGGGGGAACATCTCATCGACGCTATCCGATATAAGGAAAGGCAGACCAACCGAGATTTCCTTCCTGAACGGGTACCTTGTTCGTCTTGGAAAACAATACGGTGTTCCAATGCCAGTGAATTCGGCTCTGCTCGATATGGTCAACATGCGAAGCGCTATTGCCGTTGACCAGATGCTCTAAGTAGTGCCGATGTCAGGTGTGTCCATTCGCTCACGTACACCAGGATCCTGTTCACCTCAAAATCACACAGCCCACCGACTGTATGCGACTGTCTACATGATATACTACCCACCTCATAATGTATGTCACTCCTCGCTTGGTAGGACTTGGGAACTCATAAGCGGTAGACTATGTAGACAGCTTGGAATTCTACATCTTAGATAGCTATGAAGCGTTCGGATATCCAGTTCCATCGAGAACGAGAACCTAGTGAACGACCAATTCTCCATTCATCCGGGGTTTCATTTTCACGTCAGTCAACTTTTTTGGTTGCTGAAATGCTTCCAGGCCCTACTTCAGTGGTTCAGCAATAAAACGATGACTAGTACCTCCTTACATAAAGTCTTTGTCTTTGCTAAGTCACATTTTGCAGTCGATAATCCGCGCCTTAGAGCGCTCTTACACACCTCCATTTACGACGCCCGGTTGTTAGGGCGCAGCCCATGGCGTACATAGGGGACACCACGATCGGGTACTACGCGACTTCGTTGAGAAGAATACTGAAACACCGTTGGTGGGTCTACCTAGGATGATTGGGTGTCTTGCCATTGGGCCCACGACTGTCAATGTGCGTGTTTCCCTGTCGTGAAGCCTCGCAATTCGGCGGAATCCTTGTTGGAAGCACGGGACCGGCGCGCCGAAAAACGGAGATGATAAAGCGTGTGCGTGGGCAAACTATCAACAAAAGCCGCACTTTGCCCACTGTTGCTAGATGACTGCGCCATCGACGATGACGGGTGCGTACTGACGAGATGGAGCGCGTACTTTTTGCTGATTGCAGTGGGACAACAACGCCCTGACCCATGTGAAATCATAAATGCTGTGACGTACTCAGCGAGTGGCAAACATCTCCTGTGCGATGGTGACGAGGGGATTCAAGCCGCAGATTTTCCACCATTGTGTCGGATGCAAAAACATACAGTCAAGTCATCTAGCTCGATGTGCGCGGCTCGAGAACTGCACAGCCACCGTCTGGAACATCGC
>JBBPOE010000693.1:0-15247 GCA_038091295.1 Tylopilus felleus | reverse complement strand
GATTCCAGAGAAGCACAGTGCCAGGTACCGAAAAGCTGGCAGATGGATCACGAAGCCAAAAAACGCGACTGCGACTTCTCAACGTACCTTCAAGTTCAACAACGTATCATGGTGATGAGGCTCAGAAGGGTATGAATGCTTCCCTGATTGTGGGTCGTCGCGCCGTAACACTGTTTGTCAGCACACCATCTCCGAAGAAGACCGCATCAACGCAAAGCCGTCTCTAGTGAGTTCGCTATTTGCGCAACCGTGCGGTCCTGGACTGAGCAGCGTAGGAGACCAAGAACATTATCGTCTTTGGAGAAAGTGGGGTGGGAAAAAGCTCCCTGATCAATCTCATCGCGGGGAAAAAGGTCTGCGAAACCTCCAGTGGTGCCCTTGGATGTACGCTCGAGTACAAACGACACGAGTTGGATCTGGACGGTCAGCAGTTTGCTATATGGGACACTGCAGGGTTGGACGAGGGTACCCAAGGCTCCGTCCCTGCGGATAAAGCAGAGGCGTATCTCAAACAACTCCTCCACGAACTCGCCAAGAACAACGGCGTCGACTTACTCGTGTACAGTGTGCGTGGAACGCGCGTCCGAACCGCGCTGCTCACGAATTACCACATCTTCTACTCCGCCATCTGCAGAAAGAAAGTCCCCATCGCTATCGTGATTACTGGACTCGAGAACCAAGAGGGTAACATGGAGACGTGGTGGTACAAAAACGAGCCCCAGTTCACCCAGCTGAAGATGCATTTCGACGGTCACGCTTGTGTAACGACGCTCGAATCCTCTATGGAGAACCCCCTCCTGAAGGAACGACGAGCGATATCCAGGGCGACCGTAATCAAAATGATCGCCAGCACCTGCCGCATTCAGCAATGGAAGCCGCCTGAACGCAGCTGGGTGGAATCCGCGTATTCGGATATACGCGCCATGTTGTCTCCGAGGGACGGCCCCTACAGCGCGCGTCTTCCCACCATCATCATATGCGATACAACCAGAGACCGCCCGGCTGGTCGGTTGACGAGGAAGCGCTCCATCTCCTTCCAAAATCCCGTCTCACTCTCCTCTCTCAATTCGCTTAGCTTCCGCAGCCCCTTGTCGATTTCAAACGACACTTTCCGGAGTAAACTTCCATTCGAAGAGAGCATCAAATGCACGCCTGAGCGTCTCCATCGTGTTTATCAGGTCTCGCATAGAACGCCGCCGGTCTCCGAGAACTCGGACGAAGAGACTAAGAAGGTCTCGGTCGTCAAACGTGGTGCCGATCTCCTTATCTTCTGCGCAAGAATGGAAGAGAAAGAGTCTAGAGCCGTCAAATTCCAATGGGAACATTTCCACTCCACCTACGGCGGCGACCTTTCACCAGAGATCGTCGTTGTCGTCGGAGCCACAAGTGAATCCAGTGCTGAGAAATGGTGGAAGGAAGCCGTAGGCGAGGCGCCTGCTAAAAATGACGTTGATGTTGCACATTTGCCCTCCGCAACAACAGGGACCGAAGCGGAGGCGGCACGGCGTCGACTGCAGTACCTCATCAGTGACCGCTGCATTGACTGCAGTAAAGCGACGCTTACAAGAGACGAGAAGTTGTTTAGGCGACCCCTTTTTCTGGACATTGCGAATTTGACGACTCTCTGGGCTAAACCGGATGGCACTGGCAAGGGGGATGAACCACCGGCGGAGCAGGACATATTGGGAAAAGCTGGTGTGTGGAACGACATACCGGAGCGAAGCCCAACCATAGCATCCCCAGTGTCACCTACACCATTTCATGGACTGTAATAACCAGTTGTTTTACCTTACAGATGATACCTCCTTTGTAGGTTTTTTTTACATTCCACAGTACTGAAGAGCAATGCCTGGATGTAGAATTCTAGCGACGTCTATACCGTCGATTGTATGAACTTGTACGTCATCGCAAAGTCGTTGTAATCAGTGTACAGTCGCTCTTACCGGCAAGCAGCAATCCCGCTGGCCTTTGGGGTGTGGTCTAAACAGGGTTTGAAGCGTACGTCGCAGGGTGCAAATACCATTCCATAGAGAACATTTGGGTATAACTCGAACGGGTGCGGTACATAGTCTCAGATCGTTCAACGTTTGCACAGCCTCGCTAGCGGTGCTGAAAGCCTAAGGTTGAGTTTATGATAAGATACAAACGACACCGGATCTTCTCCGCGTGCAGTTGAAGACAAATTTCAATGGAGGCGATGAACGATCTAATGTAATGGAGACCGGTAAACCATCCAATGACCCCTGAATACAATAACTTGGAGGACATGGCGCCATAATATCGACCGTGTCATATAACGTCAGGTGCTGGAGACTCATGGTGGCATAGGCGGAATTAGAACGATGGCGATGAAACAGCCGCGCCAATTGCGGAAAAGAGGCGAACGTAATGGAAGCGGACCGAAACCGCCATGGGCACCAAAAAGTGTAAAGCATTTGTTAACAATTACGTGTGGTGAGAGGCCGCTGCAAATCGATGGCATAGAACTTCACCACCAAACTCTCTACCTAGAGAGAGCGGGAGTACGTGATGCGAAGGGCAGTTCGCGCGAGGGTCACTTGTCCTGAAATGTATGCGCTTAGAGGTGGAATCGTGCACATCGGCTCCCGTAGTTGTGTGAGAACTCCATTGCAAGTTACGCCTCGGGTCGGGTGTTGAGGTCTCCAAGAGCCCTAAGCCCCACGCACGCTGTGGGCTGCGCCAAGGCGTCCACCATGCTGTAGGATCTGAAAGGCAGAAATCCTATATAACCAGAAATATTATTCCAGAGCCATCCCGCCATATCTGCCTCTCGTCAGTGTCGACATACCAGAGTCGCTCTTTCCAACTGACCTTCACGATGGCATCCTACACCCATACCATGCCCACATCAACTTGCCATTCGCTCACAGGTACATGCGTGGCGTGCGACGTGACGTGACCACGATCGACTGATCTATACCTGCCAGATTTCACCGCATATGAGCTACCGACGAAGAAATGGATGAACTTGATCAGTCCAACGGTGCGGCTCCGCGTGCGTGGAAAGAGACGCGATTTCGTCTCGCCGGTCGTCAAAGTAGACAACCGGAGACCAGGCACCGAGACGGAGTTATCGTGTACTCATTGGCCGTGGAATGTCGACCAACGGTTCTCACGGTGAGGTCCTTTTTCGCGGAGAGTCCAAGGTCCCAACCTTTTGGGAGCGATTAACGAACTTGAACCCAGGCCGTCATTTGCCGATGACGAGGTATTCGAGGTCGTTATCGAGAAGAAGAAGTTGCTATCGTACAAGCGTATCATGCGAACAAGATCCGTCACTATCAAAGAAGTTCGTACCAGTGATCGCGACCGTGAGTGTTCATAATGAGATCTCGCCATTTGGCACTCAAGCTCGTGTGTAGCTTGTACGTTATCATTGTACGACGGGCGTTACTCCACAGGGGAACTTGATGGGAGGCTTGAGATTGGCAGGGTTACGTTTTTGCTTAGTCGAGCTTAGTGGTGATTCGTCTGAAGGCAAAGTTAGCCCTACGAGGTACTCATGAGACCAGACTGGCTGTTTACCGGTTAATAAAAACACGAAGACCTTTTGCGATTTGGTTAGCAGTGTCATACCGATCTGATACGCCTTACAATGCAATGGGCTTGTGGTTGTCACGATCTGGGATGTCGCCATACTCAGTGTATCGTTAGTCGAAACTCGCATCAACGGCACTGTAGGAGCTCCTCGAGCCTGAATCGTTGATAGATTTGTTGCGAATGTGTGTGACCGTGGCTGTGCCTATCGACGACATCACCTAGGCCCCTTCTATTTCAAAATGTGAAAAAGGCGAGGTGGTGCAAACCTTGAATCGCGGAATGCATCCAGGTCCAGGACTAATCGGCTATAGAGTTATTGCCACTACCCGAGACCCTACCGCCGTCGAATGTTCTGGACAGCCTTGTTTCCATAGAATAAGGTGAAGGTGCAACAACACTGGAAGTTGCGCCTCATGAGCATGCCACCGACACCTTCTCGAACGTGCGACTTACCGGTAACCAGCCCCCGCCGAGGGAGTAGAACCGGAGCCGAGTAGCAGGCCCGGGGATTCCATAAATTGCGGATCTTTTTCCCGTCAGCAACGTCAACGAGATCCCAACCTGTTCTTTGCAACCAACCTTCCAATGTCCGAAATTACAATGTCCATACCAACTGGCGGTCTGTCGATCGCGGGTACGTGAACCATCTTTTCCTTTTCTGATGACCAAGGGGCGTAACCACGATCGACACCTTTTCCCCGCAGATTTCACCGCAAATGAACTGCCGACGAAGAGATGGATGAAATTGATCCGCCCAAAGATGCGCCTCCGCGTGCGTGTACAGAGGAGACACTTTGTCTCGTCGACTATCAACGTACACGACCAGAACTCGGACGGGACGAATGTCTCGAGTGTTCATTGGAATGAGAGCATCGATCTGTGAGCTGCTGCCATGAGCAACTGCCCTAGTGAATTCGACACGGTACTGATTGACAAACTCACATCTAGGTCATCTATTGCCGATGATGATGCATTGGAGGTCAACGTCGAGAGGCGGTTCTTGCTGCGGTACAAATGCATCCGACGAACAAGATCTGTGAGAATCTCTGAAGTTCGCAACAGTGATACGACTGGTCGTGAGTGGCCACAATCGCGATGCCCTTCAGCATCCGGTGCTCACCCTCGCATGCAGTTTGTACGTTGCCATTGTATGATGGGGAGTATTCCGCCGAGGAACTTGGAGGTGAAGATAAGATCAAGATGGGCGAGATCAGATTCAGGTTGACCGTTGACGTCGGGGCAGACAAGATCTCTCCGAAGCCGAAAGAGAACATCGAACGTGACCAAACTACTCCACCAAATAGAAAAACCACACCTGAAGTTCGCAATAGTGATCCGACTGGTCGTGAGTGTCCACAATCGTGGTGCCTCCGGCGTCTGGTACTCACCCTCGCATGCAGTTTGCACGTTGTCATTGTATGATGGGGAGTATTCCGCCGAGGAACTTGGACGTGAAGATAAGATCAAGATGGGCGAGATCAGATTCAGGTTGACTGTTGACGTCGGGCGTGACCAAACTACTCCACCAAATAGAAAACCCACTGAGGCAAACACGGATCACGAGGGGAGTCGACTCGAACAGCGTTACCCACGAGCGTAGCAGTCAGCAGATTGTAGTGGAAAGGCCAAAGGCTATAGTCTGCGAGCAAGATTACCTGCACTGTTGCCGACATATGCGTTTCATAACATATATAGTACTCACTGTATCACCATTCCAACTCCAGACTCTATTTAATATATAATACCATCGTTGGATACCATACTCGTCTTTCAATGAAGAGACACTAATGGTGCTTGGGCGCAGGAGGCGCTCGGGGACTTGTCACTACCTGAAGCCCTAGATGAATTCGCTGACGAGGCATGCTGTGAGTGACACCCACCAAGGTTGGGCAGTCGATGGCTCATAAGCGGTAAACACTTGGATCCCTCATCGAGTGCAGCAAAGTGACGTCCTGGGAACGAGGAAAGTTCTTCGGATAGACATATTGTCTGCACATGATGACCCGGGCAGGGCGTGTTCGATAAGTATTTTCGATTGTGAGGGCAGTGAAACCAAAGAACAGCATTTTGTCAACGACAGAGTAGACGCGTCATCACCTGAGGGAATGCAGTGTCAATATATCAGTATCTCCTACCCAAGAAGAGGATGTGATACCACCTCACTGGATAGCCTCGCAGTCTGTCTCTCTTTTTATCTATGAGAACGAGCACTGCAAGTCGCACCCCGTGGGCGCGCCACCGACTTCTTTTGAGGGCGCGAGGCTTTACCGGTGACCGGTTGACCTGTCCTCGCCGCAAGAGTAATACCGGAGCCGAATAGTAAACCGTTGTATATATGGACGGATGCCCACACGGATCTTTCTCGTCAGCGTGTCATCGCGATTCAAAGCGGTCCCCTCCACCTAGTCCTACGTGCATAAGTACCCCCATCAACGATCATGTCCGTATCAACCGGCAGCAGCCTTTTGCTCACAGGTATGGACATGCCGCTTTTTTTCACCCGCCAGCTAAGGGTCCTGATCCACATCGACACGTTTTTTTTCCCGCAGATTTCACTGCATACGAACTGCCAACGAAGAAATGGATGGAATTGATCCGTCCAAAGATGCGCCTATGCGTGCGCGTACAGAATCGCGATTTCGTCTCGCCGACGGTCACAGTGGAGAAGACGAGCGTAGGCTCAAGCGTGCATTGGCATTGGAGTGATGACGCGCGGTGAGTGGCACCTTTCGACGATCGTCTCGACGGGTGGCGCGGTGCTCATCGACGACCTCTCATATAGGCCATCCTTTCCCGACGATGAAGTATTCGAGGTTCAAGTCCAGAGACGGTTTTTGCTGGGGTACAAGTGCATCCGTCGAACGAAGCCCATGAGCATCGACCAAGTTCGTACCGGCGACCGTGAGCATCCTCCATTTACATTGCGACCGAATTTCGTTCTGTACCGTTCTTTATCTGACCCACTCGACCCCCGTACACAGATTGCGCGCTACCGTTGTACGATGGGCAATACTCTTTGGAAATGCTCGAGGACAAGATCGAGATTGGCGAAATCACGTTCGCGCTTAGGAGCGACGTGAGTAGTGAGGACGCGTCGTCTCAAGACATGGCCAGCTTTGCATACTCGGGAGAAGATTGCCTCGCCCAAGGACCAAGAACAGCTTAGACTTCGACACAGAGTCCTTGCTAACCACTAGTTGTTGTTGCGCATATGGTCGTGGGAATTACCCGAGGCAGGCTGGCTTGTAACCTCGGACAAACAACCTTCATTTCGATTGACGCTGCTATGTATTGAACTCACTCTATTTACTCATACTATAGCTACTAGGTCTGTCCACTCATGTCACGATCTGCACCTTGACACACTGACTGTATCGTTATACAAATCATGAAGCATTAGCCAAGGATATACAATATGAATATGCAATCGAAACTCTTTCACGGTATTACTTACTGCGCTGTTTTACAACTGCTCAAAGTGAAACCATAAGTACGTCAAGGATATCTCGGATCATAACCCCGGACAAGCGCGCCCCACAATACAGGATCCAGGTCAAATCGGGCCGCTAACCAAACTTTGCATTCTCCGTGGCGAAATTCAAATCGCGTGACCGATACTTGCACCCTCCCAAAGAATCATATGACAATCGCTCGCCGGTCCACAGCGAGGCAACGTTGTGACCACAGCCAAAAGGCTTGACGTTGCGTCATACTTGCTGTGTTCTCCAAGCTGCCCAAAGCTCACCCATGCATCGAAAAAAACCCGGACGAGCACATCGAGGTCGAACGAGGATCGCCCTCCCAAACTTCTTCATGACGACATTCGATCACATGGCCGAAACAGTGCATTCTCCCTAAAATTCAAAATGCCGATGGTCTTCATTGCAAACGGCGCTTGTCTCGTCTCAAACCTTGGCAGACGAGGCTGGGCATATGTCCGAGACGGTGCTATTGTGGTGGCACCGCCGCCATCACGGGTCTGTCTCGAAAGAACGCACGGTCCAGACCGCGCTGAGACCCCCGACTCGGAGAGACGGGCACTGCCTGTCAATTCAGAGGCACGGGATAGATGGTCGAGGCCTCGATATGGAACCTAATGTGGTCGAAGACCAATTCACCTTTCGTGATCGGGGTTGCGCACGTCTCAGGGGGCGCTTTGGTACCACCTCCTACGTTCCAGAATCCAGCGGGGCGCTCACTGAATTGCCAACAGGCGCATGATGGTTACGAAGGTATCCATACAAGTCAAGTCATCAGTATGGGCGCAGGGGAACTGCCGTCGGTGGCTTCAAAACAAGACGAGATGAACACCCCAGAATGCTTATAGAAACGGAGGTTCGGCGTTCACCGTTCGGAAGTCCGCTCCACCGCAGCACACACCGTCGGCCATCCACCAACGACAATAACGTCCGCGAACTTCAGAAGACACCTGACGTCATAGCGATATAGCTATCGGCCACCGCATCATACATACGTCCAAGTGGATACACGGACGGAGACGATAATGTGTGGTTCTTCGACGGTGGAGATGAGCTATGATTGCCAACTCTGTAGCACCGCTCCCATATCGATATTCCGAATCGAGTTCGAAGAATCCAAGGCGCAAGACGCTTGTCAAGACGATAGTTTGGTTAACTGGTTGCGCTCGCAAGACTAGGAACCTGGTTGATATCTAGCGTCGTGGGACAATGACGTCTTAGGCTGATGGAGGAAGATCAGTCGAGAAGAAAGCTTCGAACAACTCGCGGAACCCAATGGTGTTCTGACATGTGGATTGATGTTGACGTGTCGACAGAGACTATCTTTGACCGGAGTGCGTCGTTCCGGTCAACATCTGATACGCGGATCCTCTAGAAGGGCGCCTGAAAAGCTACATGGCAGATCAAGGGGAAGGTCGGTGTGTATGCGGCCCGAACGTGGAGAATACTACGACGTCTCTTATCAAGTCGACTACTCCACCTTCGAGATGCTGCGGCCACGCATGCGATCCGCTTGGGCTACCTTATCGATAATGATGACGGTGATGCAAAACTTGAGGAGACTCTATATCAGTGACGCGGTAGTCATTCGCAACCGATGGCTCGCCGTGATCACCTTTTCTGAAGAGTGGAGCACAACTGGCGCCTTGAAAAAGGCATTCCCGTGTATGCAGAATTCCTCGCCGATGGTGTGGAGCTTCCCAGACGTTATCGCGTCGCGGATATCCGGCGTAAACACCTCAGGACCTCAGGGGTGCAGGACACTCGCAGAGAGAGGAACCGTCCCAAGCGCACCACCAACACATGGTGATAAAGCCACCAATATGGGACATCGTCATGCCAGTGGAGTGACGGCGCCTACTACATGCGCAAGCTGTGCTACTGCATGGGGAGACGCCATCGTGAATCGTGACCCGTGACCCCGTTCCGACGTCCGCCCGGACGGACGGAATGGGCCAGCCCGACTTAGTGAATACCAGACCTGGAACGTCCATGTACTCGTGCGGCCGGAACAAAAGGGTATGAGGGTTTTATCCCATAATTGGGCTGAATTGATCGGAGACTCTGGCGTATCTGACGGATGTGACTTTCGAGGGTACGACCCCAAATGTCATGGGCGATGCGGTTTACTGCGGACAGAATTCTGACGATACATACTTGCGATTAGCACCGCCCTGCGTTGTCGGGAAGGCATACATAGAATTCGGGCAGTTGGCAGCCCCACGGAGAACCGTCGCGATTCGCGATGAATCGGCGTGTGCGTCACTGCGGTTCGCTACTTCCAGGGCGTGTGAAACCCTGGGCTTGGGCAAGAAGGGGGGAGGTTAACATTTGAATTCCAGTTGCTTAGTCATGTATATCGATAACGAGGCCGTGGGAAAGATGGCCAGAGATAATGAGCAAATATATTGACATCCTCACAGCCAACTCCTGGCATAGCTGACGGATCGACCCGACTTGATGATCCTGTACCAGCGATTTTCCCGATCATCATCAGATAAGAACCATCTGACGGTCTGTGTAATACCTCCAGGAATCAGGTACAAAGGGTTGAAGGAATACGAAAGATATGGAAGGGCTGTAAATTCGAACGGACTACGGAAGTAAGAGAGCTAGCGGCGGCGGCGTACCGTTGTGGTGGCAAGGAAGGTTCCGTGGCGTAGTAGAAGGGAGGAAAGACCCTTGACAGGATGACGCGAAGAGAAGGAACCTTGACTTCGGGGGGGGTCAATTATAGCAACGCAACTAAGGTGGAAAAGTTTGTACCGCCGGTAAATTGGACAAACAGCGGACAAACTGGATAACACAATGCAAAGGTCGTCAACTTGGGGTGGATCATAGCTCGAGTCTTTGAGTGCAGTCTACTGTCGGAGGGGCCTCGATAAAGCGGACGGAAGGAGCGGGATTGGATTTAAAGGGATCGGCAGTTGCGAAGAGAGATTATATTGGCGTTGAAAGAACACCACGTCATCACGGGTGGGGTCATGAAGAAGGTTCGAAACATTCACGCTTCGTACACCAAGTTCCGTCCAGCGATACAGCCAATGGGCTCGCAGGTAAACGAAATCCAACGTTTGCGACAGATGCGGTGTTTATCGGTCGAGGCTTGGTTTGGACTTATTGTAAACGAGCAGGGGCAGCGATCACGCAAGGGAGAACGTACATTATGAGTGACCTCGAAGGAGCAAAAATAGACCAGTAGTCTGGGACATGGGAAGTTCCAAAAGGGAGTCCAGGCTAAGAGCGAGGTCGCACCTCGGAAGTAGTGAGCGTACCAAGACGAGGACAACTCGACCTCGTGGATTGAACGAGGCTATTTGTCACACGATCACGTCTTTTCCTCCCCTGTCACCCGTATACATACGGTCATCCCATCCCTCCTTCCCATTCTTTCCATCCGCTGCCATGTCCTCCCCCCCTTCCATCCCACGTCCTCCCTCACGCTCTCAGCGCCTCCTTAGGGATACCCTACGCAAAGACGATACCCTCCGCACTCACGGCCCCCACACCTCCCGCTCTCGCTCAAACTCGAGCCACTGCGACGAGGACGAGGACGACAACATCTTCGAGTCTGCCATCCTGCGCCGCCGCTCCTCACGTCGGAACAGTGCCGCGTCTGCACTCAGCCATGGCCGACCAACTGGCCTTTACGTCCCGGACCAGGACGAGCATGCTTCATATTCCCGCCTCCTTCGCTCCCCCTCCCACTCTGGCTCCTCTCGCTCAGGTCACTCGGGTCGTAGATCCCCTCCTCGTCCAGCATACACGCAGGAAAAACAGGACGAGTTGTCACGCCACCATGACGCCGCTCCACACGAGGCTGTTCTTCGCAGTCGCCTCGACTCAGTCATGCACAGCATGGGAATAGACACGCACACAGATGCTCTCGATGTGAGTTCTTGTTTCACAGAGCCTGGGTCTTATGTTGTTCTTCACGACAGGCGCTGACACTTGTCCAGTCATCCTCCGCATCCCTCGCTTCCTCGCTGGGTTCCATCTCCAACGCCCGGGCATATTCACCCGAGTCACATCAGACACACCTCGCAATCCGTGACCCAGATCCATGTGTGCCTCCCTCATCCCGCTCAGAACGGCCATCCCATAGGTCACACCGACATGCACGGACCACGTCTGCCGTGCACCCTCAACCAACTTCCCCCAAGCGAACCCCTCCAACACGTGGCACTTCACAGTCACCAAGTCCTCGGTCCCCACCAGGACTACGCTCGCCTCCTCAGACCCCCACGTCGCACGAAAAGGAACAGCTAAGACGCCAACACCCAGACTCTCCCTGGACGTATGTGCCGTTGCCACCATCACCACCCACGTTTTCTACCTCACCATCGAAACGTGGCGGCGCTGCGGTCGTGGCTTTTGTTGCCAGCTCTCCCATAGTGGACACGCACACGCATAGATCGCCTGCACGACCACGACATTCCCCCAACTCGTCGTCTACCTTTGACCCAAAGGCAGCATCTCACGCTCTCAGACACCTGCCGGGATACGTGTCATTCGCATCCGTTGCTGGTCTTGGCTCGCCTCCCGAGGAGGAAGACCGAGGGTGTGGGGGGAAATCGCTGGGCGGTTTCACTGTCGGAGGCGGCAACGGCCGAATATCTGGCTTTGGCCTGGGCAGTGGGAATTGGTGGATATTTTGAACGGCCTCGATTTGGGATCAGCGCGCACAAAAGTGGCAGGCGTATAACCCTTTGTCACGATCTTCCCAAGCCGTCGGACGACATGTCCGTCGAAGTGAGTCAGGCCACGGCCCCGCTGGGTCTTCCGCAAAAACACACCCCGGAATCACCTGACAAGCACCGGCGCACATGGAAAATTTCATCTCTCGACACCGCATTTATAATACATATGGATTTGGCCCAGACTATCGGCGATCGGAGAGACCTCTCCCCGTCGCTCGTCTTTTTCACTCTCGGGGACCTCCTGGTTTAGGTGGCTTGTGTGTACATTCTGCGATTTTTGTTGTACTATGGTAACTTAGATGTGAATCAGTGTGTGTTTTGCGAACGATGGATTTAGAGTTGTGCCTCAAGCTAGCGGCGCGGAACACGGACCAGGCGATGCTGCCAGCTGTCAACGTTTCAACGTCAACACTCGCACGCATACATCCACAAACACGTTTCCCCAAACAAGCTATCATTGATTCAACAAGTAACGTTTCAACCGCCCATATCCGCTGGAATCGCTGCGGAACCCATACACTAGCTGTGGCTCATTGTGCAGCATATGCATGTTTATCATGATCATCCATGACGTTGCTGATCGCCCCGAAATCTGAAAAAAAAAACCATATGGGAGTACAACATTGTCTTCTCACGGAAAAAAGGCGTGAACGTTTGAACTTTGTCTTTCGGGAGTTTCCTGGTCACCGATATCGATCACCGAGGACCTCGAGCACCATTTTCGACGCAGGAAGGGTTCAGAGACCAAGTGTTGGATGTCCATCGATGACGATTTGGGGGACTGACGGAGGTCAGACGGTACTGCATGTGTACAACGTTGAGACGAGAAGCGTCCCTGAGACTCGTTACTCGCCCTGCACGTCGTGATCCGGGTTGGTGATGGCAGTTGAGATAGAGTGGCCATCTCGAGTTGGCGCAAAGGATATCTGACGATGGATCGTTTCGTGTTGGACGTGGGTTGACACATTGAGGATTTTTACACACAATGCCAAACAAAACCCTTTGACCTTAGTTGGTCAAGAAGTTAGCGATGAGTTCGGTAAGTACGTAGTCAAACCGCCTAGAAAAAGATGACCCGCATATGTATTAACCTACAGACCTTTCCTTTTGGCAACTCGAACCCACAGAACTGCATCGCATCGCTTGTAGAGAGTCGCAGCCTCTTCCAGGTCCGGTCACATGAACCCTTCTTGAGAACCTAACCTTCCCCTTCGACGTGGGTGGCAATTTCCTCTTTCCAACCCCATGAGAATCCAGGTCTTTCACTTGGGTGCGTCTCGTGTCCATCGGTCGCCTTTTCACCGCTCCGTTCACGGACCCTTCGCACTCAAGTTCATGCAGGGCCGGACGTCGTTGCCCTTCTTCACAAGATCCGCCCCGTGAACCGAAAGACCGATCTTAATCAGTCGCATCGAATCGTCTCATGTCTCCGCAGTTCCTCCCATGGGGCTGCACTCTCTATTACCCCAGGTCGTGTGATGACGGTCAGGCGACGTGGAAACTCGTGAGGTGATTCGCTCGGTTTAGCCAACAGACGTCCCAAAACGCCTGCGAACCCCTATTCATAGAAAGCAAGTCCGGCCTTCTTTCTGCTGAGATGCGCACTTGGCAGCGCTGCGCGGTTCGTGTGCTCATTTACCCCTTCACATGATGCAACAACCTATCTGACGTTTGCTTCACGGAGGTGACATGACGGACGGAGTGGATACCCCGTTCAGTACCTGTCTCTCATTTTCATCTTTCAGTGATACGGACCTGAATGGCTGCGGGGAATGGGAGTGGGGTAAGTAGTGGTCGCGCGACCCTCGGAACGTCACTTCTCCGACTCGGAGCCCACCACATTCTGTTACAAGGTGGGCCCTCATCTCAGCTTGACCCTGACATTAGCCGTCCATTAGGCTTTCCAAATAGAGCCCGCCAAGGTGTATTGTACGTATTTGCCCCTGCTCCACTATTAGGTTTTACTTACCACACCCGATGAAATATGTCATTAGAACCGCATCAAACACGGACACGACGCGATGCACATCTCGCGCGCTCCCGCTTATTGGTGTAACTGCCTCATGGGTTATTTTTGTTTTGAATAGCCCCCCTGTTGACAGTCGATCGTACATCTTGTTCCGATCACAGCCTGGTGGGCCTGGTGGCGCTTTGGCAGACGCGTCTCCGTGGTGTTCCCTCGTCCATTCCTCGTTGCAAATTCAATCATACGATCGGGATCATTGAAGCGACGCAGCAATGCTGAATTATGTAGCCGGCCGCACAGGGAAAGTGCGTGTGGAGCCATTCGTGGACAGGTCCCTGGAGTATCGAATTCATGTTACAGGGTCTCCGCCTACTCAGGGCTGTACACCAAGGAGCAAAGAGGAAATGCAGGGTCTCGTCGTTTTTGTTGGACGCTGGGAAAAAAACAGGACGTCATCCGTCATGTCCGATGGACCTATGTGCGTCCGAGGCTGCATCCCTATCCTCCCCTGTGTCATCACCACTTATGCCGAACACTCCAGGACGCTTCCCCGGAGCAAAGGCTTTTTTGCCATGTGTCTGTCAAGGCAGAATCAGGCAAAGTGAACGGGCTGTGACTCAATGTGATGCCCGGCATGCGTCCCATGTTGCAGGACCATGGACCATACCGAATCCGGGATTTGTTTCGTTTTCTTTTTCGTGTTCCCTACTCGGGGACGGTCAACTGCCATGCGTGAGCTCGCCGTCGTCTGCGATGCCCATGTGGCTGCTAACATGGAGCCGTCTTGTCGGTGTCATGTTTGGATATCCATGTTTCATTGTCTTGCGTGTCCTGGACGGTGCGCAGCACGGGTCATGGCCGCGTGTTTTCAACGAGGGCGAACGTGGCGATGACCTCCGTCCCCGAGTCGCCCGATCGGCTGTCGGATGGGCGAACTCGGGGACAATGAATGTGGCCGACGTTGCTCGTCCTCGACGTCGCTCGTATGGAGTCGGTTTTTTCTTTCATGTTTCCTGCGTTGACACGGTCGGCCGCGCGTCGGTATGGACCCATGTTCGACTGGGCTCGGTGCCGCGGCCTCCCCGTACGTGTGATCACGGCGAGATTCCTCGTGGGGTGACACGCGTGGGCGGGGCGGACCTGTCGGGAAGAATTTTTATCCCCTCTCTTTGCTCCTTTTGATCTCTGCATGTTCTTCGTAAACATTGTCGATACGCGACACGAACGAGTAGGCGACACGCCGTTGCCACAACGTTCTAGTAGGACATACATATACTTTATAAACATTTTGATATATATATCAAAGACCACGAGGATCGACGGCGTGGATTAGTAGCGTCTTGAGTTTAGTCCAGTCCAGATACCAAAGAGTCTACGTAAAACAGTGATAGCAGCTGATCCACACAAAAAAAGCCATTGCGGTGTACAACGAATGCCGGATAAAAAAAAAGACATGAAACCGCCGCCTTACGAGGGATGCGCGTGTTGCGGTACCCACACCTCGCAAGTGGTCAACGAGTCCTGAGCCAACGAGGCGTCCG
>JBBPOE010000692.1:0-15249 GCA_038091295.1 Tylopilus felleus | reverse complement strand
TCAGTGAAGGCATCGTTCAAGGGAACAAGACGCGCCCAGAGGCTATCGAGGATATACTCGTCGGCAGTGCGGAGAACAAGGTCCATGAAGAGGAGAATGGGAAAAACAACAGGAGCTACTAGGGTAACCTTTATACCCATTTCTGTCCTAGTATGAGATTATGACTTACATGAGTAATACGGTATCCTGAGAGGGCATGGTCCAGGCGATTACTGTAATTACGCGTTGTTGGAGCCCTCAATCGCCCGCGCACTCCAGTGAGATAAAGCACCAGCAATGGGAGGGAGTCAAGGAGGTGTTTGTTTGCATCCGTGCTGTTCGGAAACATACGTCAGAAGCGACGTAGTTGGAGCGAGGGTCTAGCACGATCGGAGTTTTGAATCTCGAATGGGCGCAAAGTGACTGCCTCAAACCTCGCAGCCACTCCATTAAAGGGAATACAGTAGACTATCTCATATGTAGCGCATAGTAGTATGCGTTATGAGATTGTTAGGAAAACCTAATGAAGTTCGTGAAAATGACTAATGCATTATGAGATTTTTTTATGCGCTATGAGATAGTCTACTGTAGATACATATCACGGTCCCCTGCGCTGATCACCACATCTCGACAGGTGATCCGAGTACTCTCCTGATACCTTCTTTTAAAAGGTTTTGCCACGAACGGAGGTGATCCAGCTCGATGTCGCTTCGGGGTACTGTTGAATAACACGTGAGTCCAAGCAGATTTCAAAAATCATGTGCAACATACCTCCCAGACCATCACGCCAGCATCTGTCACAAGTCTTCAATATACTAGCTGTTCAGAAAAAGAATGTCCCACTGACCCCATCCTTTGGCATGTGCTTGGGACACACACTTGGCAAGCGCGCTGGTGGACATGTATCCGTTGTTGGCGTCGGATGACTTGCCAGTGGCAGGTTTACCGATCATGAGCTTGCTCTGGTCGACACCATTCGCTTCGAGTTGGAAGAGCGCCATTTCAGGGAGGACTTGGTGAGGAGGCCCTCGCAAGTCGTGTACTCCGTGGTGCCCTCTGTGAAGCGCTTGAGCGCGTCGACCCCGCGGTAGTCAAATCAACCACTTACGGTTATAGGGCCTATGATGGGTAGGGGGGTACCCGGGTAACCTGTGGTGGGCGATCTGCAGGTCATCGGCGGGTGGGTTACGGTGGGTTACCCAGGGGCTGTGAACCCGGGTGGGTACGGGCATGGGAGGTACCGAAAGTAGTCTAACCCGGGTATACCTGCAGTGGGGATAAATCACATGATGCCTTTGACGTCGTCGTAACACGTCCTCACAACGTTCAAGTGACACACGCGGCCAGTGACAGACAGTTGGCAGATGGTATCGCTCAATGTCATACCGGTGTTTCCTCGCACTCCGATTTGGGACAACCAGGCCAAACTCATACGACTTCAAGTTCAGACTCGGAGTCCAGAGACTCAACTCACTGGCAGAAATCATTAGCAGGATATCTGACCTGCTGCCCAGTGTGTTTCCGGGTCCTCGAAGCCCTGGACCATTGTATCTGGCATCCTGAGATCATAGCTCGAGTCTGCGTTGTCATCATGCAGCTGTGGCACGCTACTGATCAAGACAGGAACTGAACTGTGCATCACAACAAAATCAAATTTACTATCAAAATGAGCCTGGTTCTCCAGTTTTTTCATCGTGACTCCATCATCCTTACAGACTTGCTGCGAGGATGTCCTGTGAAACACCACCTGACTCTCCATCCATGCATACTCGCTCACAAGAAGGGGCGACTCAGAGACATTCTTCGCCAAGTATCATTATCCATTCCCCTCCACGCAAACGGGCAAAATGTGGAACGCTGCCCGATGTGGATGTCTGGGACTGGCCGGACGATAAAATCATTCGCGAATCGTGAGTACGCAGTTGAATACCCAGTAAAATTCTAAACACCGTGCATTGATTGCAATGTGTTGTGCACATCCCGACTGGCGTCCTGACGACGTAAAAGGGGTCAGACAGTTGATTGAAGAACGCTGGCGAGAATCGTACGGAGAAAAGGATTTGACAAATGCGGACGTTTCAGCAACCATCCCATCTGCTGATGTTGTCCCGGTAAGTCTTCCATGTTCTTGCTGATTATATCGGACATTCTTGACCGCAGGCTGACCATTCTCAGCGTTCAAAGTGGGCCTGTGAACGCGGCTCGGCAGTGGCTGGCGCATCCAGGTCAACATTATCACACGACAGCATTGAAGCATATTTGAACGCACCAAATATTGTGTCACATGCAGAGATTCTCTCAGCAGGTGGTATCCTGAAATATTGGCACCACATGCGTGCCACCCAGCCCCGCCTTGCACAGATGGCACTCGACTATCTCTCTGCACCAGCTTCTTCAGTTGATGCCGAGCGCGCATTTTCCTGCGGGCAACTACAAGTTAACCACTTACAGCACGGGATTAACTCACAGTCTTTCAAGGCAAAGCTCACAATTGGGTCTTGGTCTCGCACTCCGTTGCTACCCCCACACCTCGCCGAAGAAATCATCAGCGCTCGTATGAAAGGCCTGGGTCAAGGTGGCAAGGGCAAAGCAAAAGTGGTCGAACAACTTGAACCGGAACATGAGCACGGTGTCATCTCTATTGATTAGTTATCTCATAGTAGCATCTACTGTACCCAGGTTGATATACGGTTATCAAAGCTAATTCTATATTATCCACATGACCTGCAGGTTACCCGGGTAACCTGCAGAATATACCCGGGTTTGACCCGTACCCACTACTATCTGACCCAGGTTGGGTACGGTCGCTGTCGAGTCATATCCCAAACCCGTGTGGGTATACCCATCTTAGGCCCTATGTAACGGTTATAGAACTGGGATAGCCACGTTCAGATTGCTACATCAGTCTGTCTGCAAAAAGTAACCCTGAATGTTGTACTGAAACAAATAGTCAGCCCAAATTTCCTCGTGTACGGAACATGAAACAACGCACCCAGTCGATCATGGAGCCAACACTCTTGTGTACCTGCAAGTATCCTCCTCCGCTCCACACGTTGGGAGCGAACCAGGGAGCGACGGCGGCGCGGCGGCGATTTCAGCTGGTAGTCTCACAGATGCGAGATCGACGACTTACGGGGAGTGATGTTGAGCATGTTATGTTACACGTTTTGCAGGTGCAATTATTTTTCTTGCGAGGTGTTTGATAGAGGACAGCGAAACTGATGCGAAACGAGCACAACTTTTTTATTTTTATTTTCTAGTACTAGTACAAAGCGCCAGGCATGTCCCACACAGTCACGCAACGGGGGCCTGCTCCCTTGTCGCCATCGTTGGAAAGCGTCACGAACGATAGGTGATGACTCGGATAGTACCAAGAGTAGCGAACGACCGAACTTCGGTCCAGGATTGCCCGGAGGGCTGTTGAATTCAACGTTTAGGGGTCTTCGAATATCGCTACGGTCGGGTGCAGGAAGTTTGCTCAACATTCGCGACGTCATCGAAGAGATCGACTCGCGGGTCTGAACAACCATATCTTGAATACTACAAATACTACATGATACACTCGATACATGTTTGTCACAGGGCACTGGCGACGGCGGAAGACCCATTACACAATCTATACAAGGCAGACTAGCTCACAATGATGCATGGTTTTCGGGATGCAAACTTTTGACTTTATAAATGATGGATCTGCACAAGTCAGTCAATGGTCTGGGTTCCATGATCAGGACGTACACGATGAATCTTACGAGCGTCGTAGATGGACACCTTCATTCACACATCCGCGTCGAATCTGACTCCCCATCCGAATCCGACTCATCGCGAAATGCCTTATAACGCGTCAGAGAACATCCTTTGATGAATCAACAACTTTACATACCCTATAAGGAATATCGTCCGCCACGGGATCTACATGAGACCACCCAATATTTAGGCCTTTCTTGACCCATTTCTGTGCAACTGACTTGATTGCGTTAGCGTGGTCTCCGATGAATACCACTCTCCCAGGAAGGTTCTTCAACTCAGCAGGCAAGTGCTCTTGCAGTTTCTTCATACCACCCTCCGGTGATCTGTGTGAAGTACTGATGGTTACTTGAAACCCATAGATTACCTCAGGGAGGATGAGTACACCGTCAATGCCAGGGAAGTTCACAGGTGCAACCCAATAGTACGGAGGAACCCCAACCTTTACCGCACCACAGTGCCCCTCAATGAGCTCCCTTCCTGTAAGCGATAGCGAGGAGACGCCATTTGAGTCCTCGAGCCAGTGGCACTCTATAGGTTGTCCCGCAGAAAAGTAGGTGTGGAACCAATTTTCGTAGATATAACCAGCGGCTTGACGAGTCGAGGCGGGTTGACGCAGAGCAAGGAAGAAGTCCAGCTTGAGAAAGTTGTCTTGCATTTGGAGGGCCTCCCCCAGGAGTCGGCGAAGGGTTCGTGTCGGTACAGAAGGGCCAAAACGCGTGCGCTGCATACCAGTCTCGGCATCATTATAAGGCCGACAGAAATAGAACTGTGACGGGGCATCGTCGCGGAAGGAGTTCGCTCCTATCGCACCTAGCACTTCCCGGCATTTCTGGACAGCCTTCGAGGCGGGTCCTTTGTAGCTTGACTCGATCTCCGCATCCGTTAGACTACGACGAAAGAATTCCATTAATATGCGAGGAACACCGCCCCATTTCTCGGCAAGAGTAGTCATGCGTTGAACGTCGAGATTCAACAGCATGCTGGTCAGCTCGTCAAATGTACCCTGAATGGAGAAGGTATGAGTCACTCACGCCAGGTCTGTAATCTCCTTCCCGGACCAAATATCCATCACATAGCACACAGCTCTACCTTGCTTACTCCATTCTTTCCATCGGCTTTCCTTGGGCGAGGTTGTCTGGATGGTCCGGACACCGGTTGTGCCATAAAAGATGGATGGGGGACTTTGAACTCCAGCGTTGGAGTCAGAGAGAGCCCACAAAGGCTCGTAATCATACAGTGGTGTCGCATCAGCAAGGGAGTAGAAGGTTGCTGTGTCTCTAAACAGCACGTAGAATGGCGCGCCAGTCGTATCCTGCCACACAACTGTACGTTTCTGCCCGAGATGTGCGACCAGTACGTAGGCGAGAAAAAGGGTTTTCCCTGGAGGCATGAAGCATCAGTATAAAGTTGAAATCCAGTGCGCCGAATGTTATCTATGACTTACCGATACCAGGTTGACCTGTGATGTAGGCCCCGTAATGGTATGTATTATTTGTCTCCAACTCATGCAATGCGGTGCGATATTCTTCCCTCACTAGTATCTTGACCTGATCTCTAACGGCCCATCCAAGGAGGACTTTGAAGGCATGGCGATGTTCCGTCAGGTTGATGTATTCGACTCCCATGGCGTGATCTTGTTTCAAGAAATCTTGTGCGTTACCCCAAGCTGCTTCGGCAAACGATTTGAGACTGTCGCGTTTGCGGTTTGGAACGAGTTCTGTCATTGTACGAGGGGTGTACAACATGATGGCCGTTAATATTGCGAATCACAGAGGAAGAGGCGAAAGATACATAGGGGCTGCATGAAGCAAATAACGATAGACAAATATAAAGTGCTCGAAGATTCCTTGTTGTTCGGTTCAGTGATGCTTCTGCTACGTGATATCGCTACGGTAGGGCACAGACGACTGCGCGGAATCGTGTGCTGCGGCGCGGGTCGTGGCAGCGGGTGACGTGCAGCTGCGCTTGAGGCCCAGCGAGGAGATGTGTACGCCCAGATCGACGTGGATATGAATGTGATATGTTCTTTTTTACCATTACCGCCTGCCCTTCAGAATTCCAAGACAAACATGGAGTCCCATGTCGTGTGCATACGACTTTTCGATCAGTGGACATGTCATGCAAGTGTTGTCTCATGCCATCACGCTTGTGTCCCCGAGGCTCTTCTGCCTCTTGTCGACGGTCGTGCGACACGCTTGTGATCACTTCAAGTTGCAAGTTGATATCTTGCATCAGCTGTCGTGAAATGCCCGCATCTATGGTTGCAAGTGCCAGTGAATATCACTAATATTGTAGTGACCTAAGTGACTTTCTCACGTTCCTGCTGCCCAGTCAAGAGGCATACAAGCGAGATAATTGAAAGGAAGTTTCTCGTCGAAGAGCAGATGTACACTATTTCCACGAATGTCATAGGGTCATGAAATGACCAGGAAAGAAAATGATCGAAAATGTTTTGGCACAAGCAATGTAGACGTCTAGTCATACTCTGGACATGCTACGTGGCTCATAATGTCTTTTGCTTTGAAACCTCCAGCAGCGGGTCAAGGCACGCTTCTGGATGACAATACGAGCCAGCCGCACGATCTGCCCACGTGAAGTACTATCAAGAGGACATTAGCAATCGAGAGGACGCTATCCTGACGGGCTGTACATACTTGACCGTAATTGACTGTGAAATAAAGATGGTGCAGCGTGTGGTGCGAGAGACCGTTGATGATGTGTTGGAGCGGGTGGCCAGTGAACATTTCGGAATCATGAATCTGTAGGTGCACGTCAAAATGAGCGTTGGATGTGCAAGGAAAGGGGTCATCATACGAATATAGTCCAAAGGTTGAGGAGCACAAAGAGACCCAAGTACAATCCTTGATGGAGAGGGAACAGGAATATGAAGAGATGATAGGGTATGGAATTCAAATATGCGTTGAGTGGATGGAATGCATGGGATGTGAAAGGTGTTGGTACTGTGGACAGTGTATCAGGAAACAAACAAGAAGGAGCAGATACCACATACTTATTAGTTTGTGGTGGGGCTTATGTATGGTTTTGTATAGCAAGGGATGATGGAGAGCATAAATGTCTATGCACCAAATTCACACATGACCACCCTGACTTCTGGAATATGATCAAATATGAAATAGATATCCACTTCCTAAATCCTGACCTCATATTAGGAGACTTTAACTTAGTAGAAGAACCAATTGACCATGCCCCCACTCATGATGACAATGAACTAGCCACACAAGCCCTCAGAGACCTATGTAACCAAATCAATGTGTGAGATGTCTGGCAAAATGAAAACCCCACCACCCGCTGACCTGCATGGAATACCTTCCATGCAGAGTCATATATCTTTTATACATTGTACATATCTCTCACAACATTTTTCCTAGTTGTTGCCAAAGATGCACAACTCAAATTGTTCCAACTATGTGTTATCACACCCGGAATAATTATTTCCTCCTTATATATTGAGTATTTCAACTCTATCTTCTACCATACCATACTATACACCAAGGACTATCTATCCACCAAATTTCTTTCCCATACCTTACTTATTCGTTTCTCTATTGATTTTTCTTTCCAACACCTATGGCAAGGAAGGTATCCTACATGGAAATCAAATTAAAGAAATCCCTGGGAATATCTGACTTAGCCAAGGTGAGTAAGTGTGGGAAAGGATGTCAGCCACATACAGGCACAGCCACTCTTATCTTATCTTGTCTCATTTAGAGATGAGTGAGATCTATAATCAAGGTAATGCCTGTCAATCAAGATCCTTATTGACATCCATGTCAAATCTGTCAAAATCTGATGCAGCCTGTCCAAGGCTGTGCACCAAGGCTGTGCTATGACTCATAGTGACTCTTAGTGACTCATTTCTTCAAATCACACCATTTTTTATTTACCTAAATAGTCAGTACATAGCCTCCTAGTTTGGGTTTAAAAGGAGCTCAATTTTGGGCCAAGGGATGCATCAGATCAATTCTTTTATCAGGATCCATCATCTTTGATAGATCATCTATCAGGGCAGAATCCCCCCTCTATTTCTCTCTCTCTCTAGTAAGTCCTCGGGCAGGAATTGAGTAGAGTATTTAGAAGAGAACTAGCACTTATTCTGACTAGCCATAGAGCAGTAGAATAGTGTAGTATATTCTCTAGCATTTCCTACAGAAAATCAGCTAGAAAGCAATAGGCTTTCTATTTTCTGTCCCTTCCTTGAGTTATCCTTCCACCAGCTAGTATCAATATAAGTGGACATTAGCCTCCCATTTGACTAGGGTCTGGAGTGAGCTCACTATCCTTTCTGCAACCTCAATAGTTTCTATTTGATCCTTGGACATTTCCAACAAAGTCAAGCTATCAGTTAGCATCCCCATTCCTTGTTCAGCCTTCAACACAGGCTTAACAACTTGACTTCTATCCCACTTGATTGGAGTGTAACAACCTCATAAACCATCTGATTAACATATCACTTTGTGATTGAGATCAGGAAGAACATCCACATTACTGAGCTGATTGTATTTAGATTGCTAGTATCTCCACTGTTTGTTTAGACAGTAACAATCTGCTAGCCGTGGTCAGATAGTCTGTTTAACAGATCAGTAGATTTCAACCTAGAATCTCTGGTTCTCTATTAGATTATTTGAGAGAAGACACTGCCTCTACACATTCACGAGTAATACCAACTCCCTATCATGACTAGACCACATCTACGCCCCCCCACAAATCACAAAATTCCTATATGACTGGGACGTAACCCACACATCTATCTTGTCTGACCACAAAATGGTCCTCATACGACTTGGACTAGCCCCCCCAAAAATACCCTATGTAGGAAAAGGTAGATGGACCCTACCACTTGCATCACTCAACAACAAAACCCTCCTCCAGCAGATCACTACCCTAGAAATAGAGCTTCAAACAAAGCTCACGTCCCCCCCACCACAACCTGATGAACACCATATACAACAACTCTGGCAAGACTTCAAAATGTCAGTCACCACCCTTGCAAAAGAAGCTGCAAAAACCCAACTATCCTGTCTGGAGAACTGCATTAAAACTCTAAAACAAAAAATTCAACAAGTGGAACAACATCCTGACATAGACCAACAGGAATCCCTATGAGCAAACATTGCAAACATGGAACATGAGCTTAAACACCTCCACAAGAAACAGTATAAAAATGTATACACCAAAGCCCAGGCATAATGGCATGACAAAGGAGAGACTATCAGCAAATACTGGTCTAGCACTAACACCTTGAGACACCCAAGAGACATCATCTACACACTCCACGACACCACCTCCAACACCTTAACCACAAAGTTGTCTGACATGGCTGCCCTATCCAGGAAGTACCATGATAAACTACAACAAATGAACCTTCCAGAGTACAATGACCCTGACTGCTGATCAGCTAGAGAAATGGTCCTCCAAGAAATCCCTCAACAACAGAAGCTCAATGATCCAGACTCCCCTCTCCACCACCTAATCACAAATGAACAGACCGAGAAGGTCCTAAGAGCATCCAAAAATGGCACTGTGACCAGACTAGATGGCATTCCATATGAATTATGGAAATCCCTCCACTCCCTACACACGAACAACACAAGACTAAACAAACCATCATTTGACGTAATTAACTGCCTTAGACTAGTATACAATAAGATCTGAACAAACAGATTGAACCCCTACTCAACCTTTCCAGTGGATTGGATGTGCCTGATATACAAAAAGAAAGACCAAACCAGAATTGAAAACTACCGCCCCATAACTCTCCTCAATACAGACTACCAAATACTGACAAAAGCCCTTGGTACCCAACTCTCTGCACATGCATGCCACCTCCTACATCCTGACCAGACCGGCTTTGTCCCAAACCCGTCTATCTTCGACCAAATCTGACTAGCAGAATTGATGTGCACATACACGGACTACATGGAAGAAAACAGTGCTATCATCACACTTGACCAAGAAAAAGTGTACAATCAAATAGACCATAAATACCTACTAGAAATCCTATGAACCTTCCACCTCCCAGACCTCTTTACACATACTGTAGAGTTACTATACAGCCATGCCACTACCACAGTTGCTATAAATGGGATAATGAGCACACCCTACAAAGTCTTCAGAGGAGTCTGACAAGGCGACCCCCTCTCCTGCCTACTTTTTAACCTAGCAATGGAACCATTAGCTGTGACAATCAGAAACTCACCCAAGCTCAATGGCTTCCCAATACTGGGACCGAACCAACGTCAAAGTCAACCTATACACAGATGACACCACTGTGTACCTATCAGAAACTGACAAATACAACTCCCTCACCCTGATCCTGACCCAATGGTGCCAGGCCTCAGGCACGAAATTTGACGTTGAAAAAACCAAAATTATCCTGATCAGAACCCAAGAACACTGCAACAGAGTTATCTCAACATGCCAACTGCACTCAGACGACCAACCACTCCCAAATACCATCAAAATCACCAATGATGGTACTGAAATATGATACCTAGGAGCATGGATTGGAAACAAAGTAGACCACGCCCAACCCTGGGGCCCCATTATAGACAAAATTAAAGATATGTACACTAGACAGATGGAATAAGAGTAACCCAATACTTGATGCAAAATACCTTATCATACAGATGACCATCAGAGCAATGACCCAGTTCCTTACCATCACACAAGGAATGCCTAAGCCAATGCTAAACACCCTCACCAAGATCACCTGAGACTTCCTTTGGAATGGGAAAAAGTCCCCCCTATAAGCCTTCAACACCTATACTGACCAAGAGCAGAAGGCAGCATCAATCTAATAGATTTTGAAGCCCAAAACCTAGAATAAACACAGTCTGGCTGAAAAAATACATAGGCACATCCCAAGACCATCCCACCTGGGCATTTGTGACAGATGCCATAATTAACTGTATCAAACCATAGGGGATCAGACACATTACAGACATTAACATCTTCCTAACATTACTAAGACCAACTGGAACGACAGGCCAATCAACAAAAAACTGGAAACCACTCCCAGGACGAGCCACCATGATCCTCCACACTGCCAAAAAAGTCAACCTATCACTTGCCCTCCTAAAATCTCATGAAAACTTCAAAAGCAACTCCCAGCCTGGTTTCATGCCAGCGCCCCCCCCTCTTGTACCACCAAAAATTGTCATGCCTTTGACAGACCCACAGGGTCAAGATAATCAAAGACCAAGGAAACCAGCAGCTCACCAAGTCCCACACCCCCTGCACATTGCAGGGCATGCATAAATGCATTGTCCCTTAGACTGGTGGTTTATGACTGTTGCCCTTACTGTATTATGTAGGACTAGTTTAGACAGTTGCTGCATAATAATATCACATGTTCAAAAAAATAATTATAGTAATCACCTAGACCATGCCCTCTAAGGACACCATATTACTCATGTAAGTAACAATCTCATACTATGACAGAAATGGATATAAAGATTACCCTAGTTGCTCCTGTTATTTTTCCCATTCTCCTCTTCATGGACCTTGTTCTCCACACTACTGATGAGTATATCCTCGACAGCCTCTGGGCGTGTCTTGTTCCTTTGAATGGTTCCTTCACTGACCACCACCTCCAGTTCCCCAATGCTTCAGTGGTGGCCCCTGAACCACATTCTGCATGGCCACAAGATTACATTCCTAGACAATTACTGTTGTTTACCATACTTACATTGATTGGCATCCACCTTATCTACTTCACCTTCGCCAGACTTTCTATCCAATTCTTATTCAACCACCAACTGATGTGTCATCCACACTTCCTAAGAAATCAGATTAGATTCGAAATCCAAACCAGTCTAACATCCTTTCATACCATGATGCTCTTGATGCTCCCACGATTCCAAGCTGAGGTCATGGGTTATTCCCATCTGTACGATAATGTGTTCAAATACAGATGGCCTTACTTTGCTCTCTTGATCCCCTTGTGCATACCTTTTCATCAATGTCTGCTCATACTGACATGTCTCCAAATTCTTGACCTTCACAGAATATTTCTTATACTGGATTCATCGTGCTCTCCATCATCCCTTGCTATACAAAACCATACATAAGCCCCACCACAAACTAATAAGTATGTGGTATCTGCTCTTTCTTGTTTGTTTCTTGATATATTGTCCGCAGTACTGACACCTTTCGCATCCCATGCATTCCATCCACTCGACACATATTTGAATTCCATACCCTATCATCTCTTCATATTCCTGTTCCCTCTCCATCAAGGATTGTACTTGGGTCTCTTTGTGCTCCTCAACCTTTGGGCTATATTCATATGATGACCCCTTTCCTTGCACATCCAATGCTCATTTTGACATGCACCTACAGATTCATGATTCTGAAATGTTCACTGGCCACCTGCTCCAACACATCATCAACGGTGCCTCGCACCACACGCTGCACCATCTTTATTTCACAGTCAATTATGGTCAAGTATGTACAGTCCATCAGGATAGCGTCCTCTCGATTGCCAATGTCCTCTCGATAGTATGTTACGATTTGCCCCTTGTGGGCTTGTCTTGGATCTACGACAACTTTTCTTTTCATGCGACTTCGTCTCCCAACTTGTCTTATGTCTCTCCTAATGTTTACCTTTAGTCATGTACTCGTGAAGCATCTTCACTTTCTGCTCTTCCAACTCCGTAACGCTGACACATTACCTCCACATTTGTCCTGGGATGACCCGTCCCATTTATTTCCTGTCTTGATCATCATTTTCTCTTTCAGCACACAGCCTTCTGGTCTGTGTGCGATGGTGTCTCTATATAAATAACCGTACTCATTTCCCTGTATTCCTTAGTCTTGTCCTCCCTAGGAATACACTCCGATTCCTTGAACCTCTAGAACCACTAGTCTTTGTCCTACTATTGAGTGGACGCTACACAACTTGAGTTAGTCAGACTCCTATCAAGTTGTCCTCAGAAACCCTTGAACCTATGATGTATCTCGTCGTCAACAGAACCAGTATCGACTAACCGTCATACTGTCCTCAGAAACGCTTGAACCTACGACGCACCCTGTCATCGACAGAACCAGTATTGACTGTCCATTGTACTGTCCCCTTGAACTTACGACCTATTTAGTGTTGTCCTTAGAAACCACAGAACCACTGACCCACTAGGGCTACGACCGACTTTACCAAAGGCCAGTCGTAACAATAGGTCAAGACTGACTTATACCACAACTATCATCGTATAAGTTGTCACTATAGCTCAACCACCATACCCACCCAAAAGCGGCTTACCAGCCATTCCAAGCAGAGCTTGGCGACTCAGAACCACCCAAGAACCCGAAGACTCCGAACAACAATCGTCGGACACCCCAGACTCTAGTATCACCTCAGATCCAGACGAGGATCTTAACCCGGTCCTGAGGCACCTGAACTAACCACCACCTTTGCCCACATGGTCTCTATTCCAAGAGTCACCACTCTACCGTCACCCACCCCAGTTCAACAAACTGGATGAATCTTCATACTACCACCTCAGACACCCCCACCACCATCCACTAAGAAAACAGCCACTGCCGAGGGAATTGCAACCCTCTTCTTTCACAAAGTATACACCCGTTTCGGACTCTATGAAAAGATCATCTCCAACAGAGGTCCACAATTCGCTTCTGCCTTTGCCAAAGAACTCGGAAAACTCCTCGGATATACCCTGTTACAGTTTTTCTTTCTTTCCTCTTATCTTTGTACACTTACTACGTTGACGTTTCCTAGTACTGTTCAACCGGTACATCTTATCTATTTATTCCTTGTATAGCTTCGCAACTGTTTGCCGCAGCCACGCGTATAGCCTCACCTTTCCTAGTCCATCATTGCTATGCTTTCTTTCCTTCTTGGTACGCAGTGCCTCTTGGTCTGTGCGCGTCTTCCTGTAGTATAAATACCGCATCGTTTTCCATGTAACACTAAGCTAGTTCTACGCAATCCAGCCTAGTAACTTGCAACCGCTTTATCGAGTGAGGTTGATCTCGATCATTGCGCGACCTTCAAAGACATCACTACTAGTCTTCGTGCTACTACTGAGTGCACGCATCTCGTCTCTTCATAGTCTTCGCGCTACTATTCAGAGTGCGCGCTTGCTTGTTCTACGCTACGCGTAACAGATGATGCTTATAGTATTTGACATACTAAAAATAAAGGCTTCAAAAGTATATCCCAAAATAGTCTTAGCATATATCTAGATATCTCACGCCAAAGTGCCTGGTATAAAATCTGGAAGAGTTATGACATATTCTTCTCCTACCTCCTTTCTGGCTCAGGTATGTATAGCATAAGTCTTCAGGGAAACTGTGAACACCTCTTCAGGCTCTTGAGGGGAGGTATTTTGATAGAATTAAATACAATATACATACAAAGGATGGCCATGCATCACTCAAGCAGCCCAGCCCTCAGGACAGCTTCCCTGACCCAGAAAGGAGGTAGGAGAGTGTGATTCCTATGGGTGTTTGTGGCACACGAAGTGCACCATGTTGAGGTTAGGTATTGCAACAGTTTTGGAGGTCACTGTAGACCATATGGAACTGCCCAGGGGCAAAATTCTATGGAGACATGAGATAAAGCAGTAAAGGATGAAGGAGAACTTACACACAAGGCCACTTGGGTTGAGGTGGATTGTCTCTGCCTATACATGATTCAAGAAGTCAGTAATTGAGTGCCCATCACCACTGAGCTCCATAAGGAACCCAGCAGGCTGTTCCTGGTCATTTGTTTGACCCCAATCACCACCCAATTCTTGACCCCAGAGATAGGGATCATAAATGTGGCCACACCTTCAGTATCATGGTGTGATGCCTAAGCACCCAGGAGTGGACCATCCATACATTGGCTGGGACCTTGGTTCTGTCAAGAGATACATGGCCTTAGGTCTGGATCCAGTCGAAGGACAGACTATTGTTGAGGGTTCTGGTGCAAGATGAGTCATAGATGTCAAAGAGCAGAAAAGACTTACTCAAATAGGAAGGAGGGGTTATGTTACAGCAGGGAAAACCCCAGAGATATCCTGGATACCTTGGCATCTGTGATGCCTTGCACTAATTCCCTTGTGGTGGTATTAATGTAAGAGGTGGCATACTGGGTGACTCACAAGGCCATGTCTAGAATTTTTTAATCTAAGGTGAGAGGAACAGAGAAATGAAATGTACTGTGGGCCTGCACTGGCTTATGTGGGCTGATGCCAAAGTATTCTTTGAGGCCTTCAACACTGAAATTGAAGGACTTAGTATCAATGTAACTGGGAACAATAATGGTCTTGTTGAGGGACAAGATGTCATGGGTGGCCTTGAAGAGGTTGTGCTTTGGCATTGTTTTGTCCAGGTGAACCAGCATGCCCCACAAGAATGATATCTTGACCTCGTCTGAACTGACCTCATCTTTATCCATGGGTGTGTGTGATGACCACAAGTCATGCCCTGCAATGACATGCATCTCAAAAGGGACTCACCTTGCATTGTTGAGGTCCTAGCCTTTGCTTCATTTTGCCATTG
>JBBPOE010000691.1:0-15303 GCA_038091295.1 Tylopilus felleus | reverse complement strand
CTCCCCCCCTCCGCCTCCATCTCCCCCACCGTACGTCGCACTCAATTCAAGTTACCGTCACCCGGCCTTTGCCCTCTTCCATCACTCCGATTACCCACCCTCCTCCTCTCGGCCTCTCATTAATTCCATACACCCTTCCTCTCTCTCACAATCATCCGCTACCACCCCCTCCACCCGCTCCACTCAAAATAGCTTATCCTCTCTTGCTCAAAACAAGTATGACTCTCATCCTTGGGGCGATGGGCTCTACACGATCGATGATCCGGAAACCGCATCAAACTCCGAACGGCCTGCAAGCACCGTGGCTACATCCCCTTCAGCACGCGCTTCCTCCATCTCCTCTTCTGCCAGCATCCCTCCCGTAAAAGTAGAGCCAGACGACCCTCTCGCTTCAGACTGCTTCGTCATGGAGTTCTCTGCACCCACCCCGGCTGCCCAGGCAAGCAGCTCCCTCGCTCCCCCAACAGAGGTCCCCCTTCGTGCCACTCAGGCCAGCAAGGCGATGCGCAAGATGATGGGCGTATTCCGTCTCAATCCATTTTCTATGCATGACAGCGGCGCTCAGCCTACCACAACTTGGACCGGCGAAGAACCAGGTCCACTCGAACAGGAACCACAAATGTTCGAGTTCCAGCTCGACTTGCCAGGCTACGAGCCCGCACACAGCGATCCAGTACAACCGCAGCCTCCTTTATCCAACAAGCTTGACGGCAATTTCGACGACACCCGAAACTGGGCCGAGTGTAATGAACCAACCTTGCAGTACCAATCCGCTTCTCACCCGGGTTGGCTCGGAAATGACTCCCCGGCGTCTTACACTCTACCGTCGCTACCGCCCTATAGCCCGCATCCTTCACTCCACTCCCCGTCCCCGTCCTCCGTATCACCTCGCAGAACGTCTTTAGACCATCCGCCAGCAGACGTAAGCTCGTTCTCGTTCCTCTGATAAATCCTTTTTGACCAGTCTAGATAGTACGCTCCTCCTTATTCGCTACCCGTGCCGAGTAGCTGTGGTACCTCCATCGACAACCTTCCGCCCATCTCTACAATGGCCCGTCGGTGGTCAAATACGAACAACCTCCAGCATCCCTTTATGTTATAGATTTTCAGTACATGTCGCGACCTCTGTTGCCCCGGATAGTTGTCAGAAGCATACTCGCAAAAGTCGCATCCATTGTATTACCATACTGCCGTTCCTACTTTGTTTCTGTCGTATTATTCTACACTTTTTTCCCACTGTCGAGGTACTTGCGTCATTATTGCTTGTCTTGATGTCTTGTTCAGGTCTTCTTGGGTACCCTTCAATACGGACAAATCACTGCATTCGATATTACTTGCTCGATGGGTTGGAGCCATGTACTATACCCTAAATCATAGCTACATTACATACGCATCATGTTAGATCTTGCATACCATCCACGCTGTGTGCTATGGTATCCTTATCAGCTGCCCATCGCCACTGTGGAGTCGCCAAAAAAACACCCTCAGCCACTCCCCCCCGCACGATCTTGCACGCTACGATCGCATCGCTTCGCCCGTGTTTCTTTTTTCTCCCGTCTTTTAGAGGACGAGAAGACATAGTAACTGAATATCTTAGTGAGTGTCATAAACTTGAAATAACGTCAGCAAGCCTCACGATGCTGACACAACTTGTTCGGTTATCGATTGTCCCTTGATTGCGATAGTGAGTGATCCACGCCCTCTGATGTTATTTTATGTTGTGATCGGTTCGGTAACACGGAACGAGGCACGATATGGACGCGCCATGCCCTCGGTCAACACCCACTTGCAGAGATCGACGGGGGGGGTACGTCACCACACGCTAGCAGGATATAAAAAGAAAATGCCGCACGCGAAGGCGAACGTCGATAGCTATCGGGTGTCACAGCGTCACATGTATACGTCTACGCCCTTTTTTGCTAGGGAAGGCGATATTCGAGGGTGTGAGCGTGGTTGCATGACACGTTGTGAGGGGTGACCTGTGTGCATGTGTATGCACGGGAGACGATCCGCGGATGGCAAAGGTGCCCCAGGACCATGTCGAGCCTCTTGCCAGTGGAGCGTAGCCCGCCACAACGGACGTGTACGATCAGGTGTCAAGGCGAGGTACAAGGAATGGAGAAAAAAAAACAAGGTGCTTGGGGGATAGAGGCAAAGGTTGGCGAACCCCCGAGGTGTGCGTGGTGCCGATCGTCGAGACCGTGCACCCGCTGGCGTGCTGGAACGTGAATCCATGTACGTCCTCCTCTGCCTGCCCTTTTTTTTTTTGTGCCCTTCCTTTGAACGGCGGGCAATGACTTGGCGGGTAACCGACGATCATCCTCGTGATCGCCGTCCGTCGACGTGAGAGGACGCAAGAATGGTCTTATCGTAATGCCCGGGAGATATCTCCAAGAGGGACAACCCTCGAAATTGAGAAAAACAGCGCATCACCGGTGGACCGCCGGGGATGTCAGACGGAGCACGCAGCGACGCCGTAACGCGATACTATGTCCATGTTACCCGCGAAATAGAACCCATGCGCATTGCATGCGAATCGTTGTTGGGTGTCTTTTTTTTTTTTTTTTCAACCCGCGCGTGACAGTGATGACACGCTTCAAAGTTTCTTCATCCGTTTGTATTCGGACTGACCTCGCCGAAGGAGCGGGTCTGAGCTAAGGGTTCGCAGATAGGTGGGTGCATAAACCTGTGCGTGCGACGCGAACGCTACCCTTATGGTCGCCATTCAGTTGGAGTCGGGTGCGTCCGCGCGCGCTGAGTTCGACTGTCAAGCGATAGGCCCGTGGTGAGTCTTTCTGGTCTAATGCAAAGAACCCAATTAGTTAATGTCGCTGTTGTCGCGGTCCAGTGATGCACCGCTAGGAACATAAGCGCTGTGCTTATCGCCGACTGGAGGTGTTCTAGGGGGTCTGGCAATGAACCCAACTGTGGACGGCCATGTCATCTTGGCGTCCGTTAGACCGCACCGTTGAATTTGATCAGCCTTGTGCTATCGCGGTGTCTTATCGAGATTCAGGTCGTATTTAGATCTCCATCGCTGTGGGACCCTCCGGGTGACTTTGCTCATGCTGGTTTTCATAACAGTATGACGTCAGTGCGGAGTTGGACGTGTTACGCCAGGTCAGGCAGACCCTGCGTCCTATAGATAGCTTCTGACGCACGACCCGTGCTGCTGGCGCCACCCACGGGGCCATTTTTACTTGACATGAAATTCCCCACTCGCTGATGCGCGACGTTTCTTTCTCCGCGTTATGAAAACGGTCTAGACTGTGACTTTTTGAGGCGTAATGGGTGTCCTCGGTTGATTTAAGATCGGGAGCGAATTTTATGCGGCGCTGTGAGCTCAACCGATGGATACCAGCTATTCGGGACGAGGATACTCTGACAGACAGACCACCCGCGATGGCCGCTCTGAACTTCTAGGCACGGGAGGACAGCGAAAAACGAAGTTGTGTAGGTCCCCGTTTGACGGTCATCGTCCGTCCGATCAAACATGCAAGGTCGAAGTGAGCATCAGGGCGAGCAGACACACGCGCTAAAAGACATATTTGATAGACGCCGAACAGAGGCAAATTCTATCGGCGATCGATGCGGAAGCGAGAGTCTAAGAGCTTCCCGACAGCCTGAACCATGATGTCAGCGGTTACACTGCAAGGCAAATGGAGAAGTCATCATGAGCAGAACGCGTTTAGCTGGAGGTTGTACGTTCCTGGGCCGCCGGGCGCCGTCTAGAGGGGTGGAGATTTCCGAGTCCGAGCGGGTGTAGTGCTGAGATTTGGATTCGAGAGATAGCCGGAGGAACTACATAGCAGCTGCGGAATGTCAACCTCGTGATTCCATATCAAATGTTGGAGTCTGGATGACAAAAGGAAATGGGGGGTGAGTCGGCTGACAAGTTGTTTTCGGGATGGGCCACTGATTAAGTAAGAAGGGCGGTTGATTGGACGATTATAATGCGAGCATGGTGCAACGGAATTCTCTCCCGTCCGCATCTCATGGCGACTCTCTGCGTTTGTTTCATGTCGGTATCACTGGCCCAGGCTCGGAACTCGACTGTCGCGTTGGAGAGTGGCGGCACGACGGTCCGGGTTCCGGCATTGTTACTAAAAAGGCAACGTAGCCCACGCGACTGCCACGAGAGCCGAAGAAGTGTGTCAACCACGCGAGCGGCGAGATCATATCCACACTCTAACAGTCCGAGTCGCCATCCCTCCCCCTCCATCCCCACCTCGCCTCCTCAGGTCACCTCCACACATACCCCAGCCCTCATCACCCTCATCGATGCTCGATAACGAGGACTATGCCCACGGTCGACGAAGAAGCGTCGACGTCGGCGGTTTAGCGCTCGCACTCAAAAACCAGGGTTTAGGACATGGCTGGGGAAGTTGGGACCACGTACAACATGGAGAGACTCGGTACACCCATTTTGCCATTTTTTACACCGCCCTCCTAATCACCACCTCAGCTACGCTGAACTGCTCTATGAAATGTACACTCAGACGCAGACGGCCGTTACCCACTGCGATACCGATGCGTGCGTTTGCCTCTAACACCTCCTTGTCTCACCCTTGACAGGCATTTCCTAGGTCACCGATTGAAATCCCTCCAGAAACTCGCACCCGCTTAATCCGCGGACTCGATAGTTGGCACTTTGAACCTCACAAACTACCCGACGAAGAGGTCCTCTTCTGTGCCCAGATCCTGTTCGAGAGCCTGTTTCAAATAGAAAACATGCAGATGGACACGGGGGTATCCCTCAGTCAGTGTCACACGTGTCTTGTTACGTTTCATGTGCCACCTCATGTTTGATGACATAGATGACATATCAATCTTCCTGAAGCACCTCCGACGTCTCTACTGCGGACAAAATTCTTATCACAATTTTCAACATGCACTTGACGTCCTCCAGGCATGCCAGGCTTTCTTGTGTGCTGCAGCCGTCGTTCCTCCCGTCTCCGCCCTCTGTCGTGATATCCATCCATGGCGTCCAGATAAGAAAGAAAACTGCCTCGTGTCTTCGCTCGAAAACATGGACCTTTTTGCCCTGTTTATCGCGGCCATCGGCCATGACGTCGGTCACCCTGGTTTCACAAACATGTTTATGGTCGGTCTATCGCGTGATCCCGCTCATCCTCCCTAACTCCCTTTGACACTCCATCCCTAGAAAAACGCAGATGCGCCCCTATCCGCTGTGTTCGACGGAAAATCAGCTCTGGAGCACATGCATTACGCAATTCTCATCCAAGTCATACGCCACCATGGTCTGGGCAGTCTGCTCGATCGTCTGAATGGGGGTCAAGGTTTCCGAAAGACGCTTGCCGGCGTCGTCCTCGCAACTGATATGAACGTTCACTTCAACTTTATGAAGAACTTTGGCCTTCTCGTGGCTGGCAAGGATTTCCCTTTGAGCTATCGCAAGTTGCTCTTGTGTCAAGCACTCATCAAGTGTGCCGATATCAGCAATCCCGTAGGTGTTCCCGACATCCTCGGCAGCTGTTTACTCACCCATGTGCCAGAGTCGACCGCCGGGCGTTTCGCATTACTGGGCGGATGCGCTGATGGCGGAGTGGAAATGTCAAGCATCGCTGGAAAGGCTGTGGCAGCTGCCACCCTCAGTCCAGCCCTCGGAGACACTTCTAGCGCAAGTCCAAGGGCAAATCTTTTTCATTAGCAGGTTTACCAAGCCACTCCTCGATATTACTGCGAAAGGCATCCCAGGTCAGAAACGGTCCTGTGTTGTTCAGTCATCTTGACACTGACCGTGCTCTTAGAGATGCAACAGTTCGCCGATCAATGTACCTCGAATCTCGCCGTGTGGGAAGCTCGCCGCGTCGAACTGACATCTACGAAAGAAGTGTCACCCCCACCCCCAAAGACGGCTGCACCTGCCCGATCGCCAGCAGACTTTCTCACATCATTTCCTCTCACGCTACCCACTTGTGTCCTCATCTGTCATGACCAACAGTCCGCCGGTGAATGGCACACGTATTCGCCCTCCTCTCCATCCTCCTCTTCGTCTTCCGATGCGATACCCGACAACCTACTCACTGATCAACTCTCCCCACCAGCATCGCCATCGCCGTCCATCGGCTCAGCTTCGTTCGTCCTCGCACCCCGATCCTCCTCCTCCAGCCTTCGCACCAACTGCACCACCACCAGCGAAGCCGCCGTGGCGATGCGCGCCGCCTACGAAGCCGGCGTACGCAAGAAGCGGAGTTTCTACAATCGACTGTCGTGGACGGGAGACTTGAGTCCCGTGTCCTCCATGACGAACCTCGCTGTGTCTGCTGCTGCCCATCCAAAGGCGATCCCAACTCATACCACGTACGTGGATACCCCCACCGCACCTTTTGTGGCCACCGTCGGTGTCGTGGTACCTGCCCTACCCGAGGGTGAAGCACGTTGCACCGTCGGATCGGTCCAATGACAGTGAGCGGACAAGAGGACATTCCATCTCGGAGTGCGTGCGCTAGTTGTCGGGACGGTCGATCGGGGATGGTATCTAACCGCGCGGTAGCGCACGTGTTGGCGTCGATCTCGAGAGGGCTGGGCACTTGGTTTTCCCTTTCGTTCTTTTTTTTGAGTTCTAAGTTAACCCCCAGGTTATATGTTCGTGCATCATTTCGGTTTCTCCTCTGTTGTTTTGCATAGGAATGCTTCACTCTTTCACTCTTCGTTTTTGGTCCATCATGCCAATGTATCATGTCAACGCGTAATGATTCCAAGTATTATTAGCACGACGGTCATTTTCTTGATTCATGTGTAGTATGAAACAGGGCAGGGGAAATTGGACAGCAGTTCTACAAGTGATATCAATCGGATTCCCTCTCGACCTTGTCCAGGAAAGGGAGGAGCACCGCGATCACTTTATCGGGCGTCTCCTGTTGTACCCCATGTCCCGTACCTTCGATCAGCACGATATCGTCGCTCTGCATCCCCAGTGGTGCTTCATCTTCTCCAGGGCACCAGGCACCTGGTATACCCCCCAATCACGTGCGCCAGAGACGAACGCGGCAGGGACGCGTACCTTGCGCCCCGAGAGCGCGCTCAACTCGTCCACACGCTCCGCGGGCGGCGGTGACAACGCAGCCCGGTAATAGTTGAGCCCGCCCTGGAAGCCCGTACGGGCAAACTCGGATGCATACACGCTCCCCGCCTCCACGTCGTCCGAGGGCCATGTCAAGGCCGGATGTTGGCTAGCGTACCGCGCAATGAGCTGCCGCATGGTCTCGTGTGCGGGCATGACGTAGTATTCAGGGAACGTTGCTAGATCGCACACGATCGCGTCGATCGTTGGCGATGGGTTCGATGCGGAGGGGAGTGGGTGGGTTGTGTTGCCCTCCCATGCACCGCTCTTCATGTGGTAGTAGCCCTCGAGAAAGCGACAGATGTCTTCCTTGCCGCCTCGGAGCACGTCGGTGTTGGCATCGCGCGTGCAAAAGTAGCTGGTGTAGTGCTTTCGGGGTGGTGTCAGAGATGTGAGGGCCGTGGAAACAGCCTGCGCGAGCGTCGGGAGGGGTTTGTTCCTGGCATCGGCGCCGTCCCCAGGGTTGGGCCGTGGTGGGTGTTCCACCCCAGCAAAGGGGGCGCTCATGAAGACGATGGAGCGAAAGATCTCTGGGTAAGCGGTGACGCAGTGGCCAGCAACGAAGGGTCCGAAATCGTGGCCGACGAGCATGGCAACGGAGCCATGTCCGAGGGCTTTGACAAGAGAATAAACGTCCTCTGCGATGCTGAGAGGGTGGAAGGGAGCGATTGGGTCGTCGTACTGAATCTGCTTATCGCTGCTGTGCTGCGTGACAGTGCGTCCATACCCTCGTAGGTCTGGTGCGACGACATGATAGCCCCCACGGGCTGCAGCAAGAGGAGTAAAGAGTTTACGCCATGAATATGCGAGTTCTGGGAAGCCGTGTAACAACAGGATCAAGGCAAGTGACGCGGGATCGCGTGTGGTGTTCGGGAAGGCGTCGATAAGGTGTGTTTGTAAACCGTCCCGATCGTCAAGGGTCAATACGCGACCGCAGTGTACAGGTCGGATTCGAATCTTGAAAACGATGCAGATCCATGAACGCGCCTGTTACAAGGAGTGGTGGTCGTGTTCGCCGTCGGCTGCAATATTGGGAGCTAGCAGAGCGCTGGGGCATGCGTGCTTGGACCTTGGAGTCTGTTTTTGGAACGCTGTGTCCAATCTGAACGCATTTATATTTACATACAGCGATCAAAAACGCCTTCAAGTTGTTGACGTCAAGACCCTTGTTCATCTAACTAGTCACGACTGAACACAGGATTCAGCGTGCAAGGAGAGACCAGGCGAGTACGTACTATAGCAGGCAGCCTGATAGCATTGACAGACAGGTCAGAGATAAGGTTCTGGACTGTTGGGCCCTCTGTGGGAATGAGAACGTCGACGTGACAACACGTGCGTCTATTGGCAGAAAGCGGAGGTAACGTTCTTCCTCGTGCACCGCAAACTGTGCTGGCAAGCAGATGGAGTGAGCCAACGCAAGACATTTATGTCTCGGAGCGCCGAGACGGCGTATCTTTACACAAGTAGAGCAACCGGGGAGAGATCAATCATCAAAGGATGAGAATATACCTGGTCTGAGACAGGACAGGCTCGCGAAACCAGCCGAGGTGAATGCCAATAGAATGTTGGCATGCTCAAATTTGTGTAAGAAATACGTGTTAGACCGACTTTGTCGATGTTTTACGGTGATTCGAGACCGGGGAAACACCCAACGTGAGGCAGGTCAGGGCTCGTTTGAGCTACTGTATGCACCTTGAGGCAATGCAACCCACTCCAGCTCCAAACAAGCGGTGTCCAGGCGACGAGGGCTATCATATCATTCCAATTAGGAAAGTCACAACTGACGGGCGCAGCTTTGGATTTATTTGGCTCACCCTCAACCCACAATGGACTACTTAAACTCCCGTCGTCACTTGTCTTGTTCCTCTCCCATCTTCTTCCCCATCGTCGACTACCACCCAAAGTATGTCTCTTGTCCCTACCCGCCCGCGCTTACATATCTCCATCGCTCACCTTGTCCTCGTCCTCTTCCAGATCATCGATCCCTAGATCTTCGCAATGTGTGGCATCTTTGGTTACTGCAACTACTTGAAGGACAAGGTAAGCCATTATTCTCGTCTCATCACGCGCCGTCTCCTTGGTGCATGTCCTCACCGTGATCTGCCCGCGCATATATATGTTATCGCGGACTATCATGGCCTCGTGCCCCCGTTGCACACCTGGTTACCATATATGGTAGCAATGATCTAGCATCTGATCGCGACATCTCCAGGACCGCAAGGAGCTCCTTGAGATCCTTTGCAGCGGACTTGCTCGTCAGGAATACCGTGGTTACGACTCGGCTGGTCTTGGTATCGATGGGGACCAGCCTGGCCAGATTGTCTATTTCAAGGAAGTCGGCAAGGTGGCTGGGTTGCGCAAGCGCATCGCCGAGTCGACCATCGACGTTACCAAGGTCTTCACCTCTCAAGTCTCCATTGCGCACACACGTTGGGCCACTCACGGACCTCCCTCAACGATCAACTGTCATCCTATCCGCGCTGGTTCGAGCGACGAGTTCATTGTCGTCCATAACGGCATCGTTACCAACGCTACCGCCCTCAGACAGGTTCTGCAGAGACGTGGCTACAAGTTTGAATCAGACACAGATACTGAGGCTGTCGCCATCCTCACCAAATATGTCTGGGACTCGCAGCCCGACAAACGTCTTACGTTTACTGCATTGATCAAGACTGTCTTGAAGGAGTTGGAAGGCTCGTTCGCCTTTGTCTTCAAATCCACGCACTTCCCCAACGAAATCGTTGTTGCTCGCCGTGGTTCGCCGCTACTGATTGGTGTCAAGACCGACAAGAAGCTCAAGGTCGACTTCGTGGATGTCGAGTTCGCCGGTGCCGATGCCGATACCAAGGCAGTCGATAGTCGTAAGTATCGTTGTCGATCTTGGCGCTCTCATTCATTCATCAGTCCTAAAGTTGCACCACCTACTTCTAACTCTCGTCTGGCACCACCCTCATCGGGCCCCAAGCTCTCTCGCAGGCAATCTCGTAACTTCATCTCTGAAGATGGTACACCACAACCTATCGAATTTTTCATTGCTTCGGACGCAGCTGCAATCGTAGAGCACACGAAGCGTGTCCTCTACCTCGAGGATGATGATATTGCGCATATCGCTGATGGTCAACTCCATATCCACCGCCTCCGCCGCGATGATGGCCAACCCGACACTCATACGACACGTAGCATCGAGACTCTGGAGATCGAAATCGCCGCGATCATGAAGGGCAAGTTCGATCACTTCATGCAAAAAGAGATTTACGAGCAGCCGGAGTCCGTTGTGAACACCATGCGTGGCCGTGTCAACTTCGACGATTACAAAGTCACTCTCGGTGGTCTTCGCTCATACCTCCATATTATTCGTCGTGGTCGTCGCATTGTGTTCTGTGCTTGTGGTACAAGTTACCACTCTGCTCTGGCCACGCGTGCCATCTTCGAGGAATTGACAGAGATTCCTGTCAGCGTCGAACTTGCCTCTGACTTCTTGGACCGCAAGACGCCGATCTTCCGTGATGACGTCTGTATCTTTGTCAGCCAGAGCGGAGAGACCGCCGACACTATTCTTGCTTTGAAGTACTGCCTTGACCGCGGGGCGCTCTGTGTCGGTGTCGTTAATACCGTCGGTTCTACCATTTCTCGTGAAACACACTGCGGTGTCCACATCAACGCTGGCCCTGAAATTGGTGTTGCTTCAACAAAGGTGCGATGCACGTTTTTCAATTCGCTTGCTTCAGTTCAACTTTCTCTTTACAGGCATACACCTCCCAGTACATCGCACTGATGCTCATGGCCCTGCAGTTATCCGAGGACCGTATCTCTTTCACACCGCGTCGCAACGCCATCATCGACGGTCTCCGTGCTCTCCCAGGGCAGATCAAGACCGTCCTCGCCCTTGATAGCAGCCTTCGGGAACTTGCGACTGGCGTACTTGCCAACTCCCGAAGTTTATTGCTCATGGGAAGAGGGTACCAGTAAGTAGGCAGCTATAGCGCTGGTATGAACCGTGTTCATAAACCATGTAGGCACGCTACTTGCTTGGAGGGTGCGTTGAAGATCAAGGAAATCAGCTACATGCACTCGGAGGGTATCCTCGCGGGTGAACTCAAGCACGGTCCGCTGGCCTTGATCGATGAAAACATGCCTGTGATCATCATCATGACACAAGATTCATTGTATCCCAAAGTTCAGTCGGCGTTTGCACAGATTACCGCTCGCAAAGCCCATCCTATCGTCGTTTGCAACGAGGGTGATGATGGCATCAAGCCGGGTGTGAAGACCATCCGTGTACCCAAGACTGTCGATGCCCTACAAGGTCTCCTGAACATTATACCCTTGCAGCTTCTCAGTTACCACATGGCTATCAAGAATGGCTTCGACGTCGACTTCCCGAGGAACTTGTGAGTACAAACAAGGTTTGATAGTGGATCATTTTGCTTATTGTCGTGTTCCAGGGCCAAGTCTGTCACTACCGAGTAAATCTGGGACATTCACCAGTTTTGTTACCTTTGAGAGCAGAGGCAACACATCGCAGCATCAGGGACTTTACACTTTGAGATTGATTGTTACACGATTCACGGACACTTCTGGTAGTCGACGATGGACGCTTTGGCACTTTCATTATTACCTGAGCTCCAAAAAATACCTCGATTCCCTTACCCGCAGCTCCCCGCACCTGTATTATGTTAGCCATCGCCATTGCAACAACGGAAATGTGAATGACTTTAAGAGATGTACCACATTCACCCCTTTACTCGGTTGGACATGGACATGTCAACGAAACGCAAAAACTAGTGAACTATCCGAAGGCGAACCCAATGATCAACCAGATGAATGGGACGAAGAGGAGGAACTCATAGGGAGCACTCCCACTCGAAAGAGCGAGGAGCCCACTAAAAGAGGCTAAAAGTATGTCTCGTTTCATGCAACGTCTCCTCACTGCGACAGACGGGACGTGCACCCCGTTTCGACGAGCTCAAGCCCTTCGAGGGGCAACGCTACACCGGGATGGCGATCGGTGGGTCAGATCACTGGACGTACGATAGTGGGCAGTGGGACGAGACCAAGGAAGAGCCGGACTTGTGGAAGGTATGTCCACCTTTGAGAACCAGAGCGATAGTCGGCGGTATAGCATTCCCGAAACGTTCAAGTGGCCCGGTGTAGTGTGTCTGACGCAACACGTTGTTTTACACAGATCAAGTTTGAAGCGCGAAAACATCGACAGCGGCATGCGCCCAAGGGGTCGGGTGCGCCGGTCGGGACGGAGTATCACTGGTTGATAGGTGAGGTGGCGATAGAACCGCCCGATCCTTTTTGCTCCGTGCTGAACTGTGTGACCGCCATAGTGGCACACCAGGTGAGGCCTCTCGTCAATTCGTATGCTCAAACGCGCGCGCCCCGACGACGCGGGTAGTATGTCGTCAAGGAAGACGAAGATACGTACTCGACGCGAATGGAAGGTCGCAAGTACAAGGTCTGGGAAACCCGCCGTCCGTCCGCGCGTGGGTTCGCTCCGTCTGACCTCGCCTGTTTTGTATATAGCTCGCACATAAATCCGTCGGGTCCAACGCGTGGAGCATCATCACCGTCAGTGACAACGCGAGCGGGAAATCGCGTTACTCGAGGATGCGAAAGCCCGCGTGCAGGGGGTTGCCCCCGTCATCGGATCGCGAAAGGTAAGCTGGGTTGGGACAAGGTCATATTGGGCAGTGCGAGAACATCGCTCGTCTACAGGTGTCAACGCCGAAGCGGAAAGAACGGGGGCAGCGAACACTGGAGCAAACGATCAAGGGAGGGGATAAGAAAGCCAAGCCCGAGGAGACCAAAGCGGATATCTCAGATGGGTCGGAGTAAAAGACAAACCTTCGTGAAAGAATCCAAAAACTTTCTTCGCATTGGATGAGATGGTAGCGTGTTCGACGGACAATGGTAATTGGAAGGGTGAAAAACATACAGTAATCTGAGATTCCCCACCTCCCCTCATAAACTCGACGTCGTAACTGAGATTACCAAAGTAGACTCAATTTTCTCCCTTGCTGATCTTTGCAAATTCGACTGCTTTTTCGTGGTCAGTACTCATGGGCCCACCGAGGGAACGAGCAAATGGATCAACAGGCTTGCGCGAACGACTGCGCGAACGAGTACGTGACGGACTTCTAGAACGGATATGAGACCTCGAGCGCTGGGAATGCCCACGGTCGCGCGGCGAAGCGGAGCACCTGCGAGAGGACCAGGAGCGAGTGCGACTACGAGAACGCTGGCGGCGCGATAAAGAAGATGAATGAACGGATATTGCATCCTTTTCAGAGTGAGGCATGAACACTGACCTGGCCGTCACGCCATTCTTCCGGCTCCCAGTGGTCCGTACACCCGCTGCGACCTATCGAGCAAGGCGGAAATTTGAAGGTCGTTCGGAGAGTAAACGTACCTGAGTCCCCTCCCCAGTCTCTGTCTCTGTCGCGGTCATAGTCACGGTCATCCTTGGCCGTCATATCGACGTCCATTTTGAGCAAGGAAAAGAAAAAAAAAGCTTTGACAGAGGTAAGAGGGAAAGCCCGGGCAATCGATCACATGCTGCATCTCGTTAGGGAGGCGAGTCGAGGAGCTGTGTTTGGGCCGGTCGTGGATGTCAGCGCGGAGGCGGCCAAGAGTGCAGTGTGCACACGTTGGACACAGAGAGATAAACTAATATTGGTCGTGCTAGATTAGTGCGTCGTATTTGGAATTGGTTTTCACGAGTGGGGGGGTTGGGAACTTGAGCATTGATATCCATTCGTGACTCGGAAGACGAAAAGTTCAAATGACAGAGTCCTGTGGGACAGCTTCCTTTGACAAACCCATAGAAGGCTTATTGGATGGTCATGCCGCCAAACTACGAGTGCTGTACTGAGGTCATGACCGGCGCAAAGAGTCGATTTGCCGCTGCCTGGAGCGCCGCAGACTCGGACGATCTCACCCAATGGCATGGTTTGCGGAACGGGTCAGAGCTTGCCGAGCCACACAAATTACCATAATAAAATCTTACCTTGAAAGTACGTTTGCCTTTCAACATTCCTCGTCTACAGGTGTCAACGCCGAAGCGGAAAGAACGGAGGCAGCGAATACTGGAGGAAACGATCAGGGAGGGGCTAAGAAAGCCGAGCCGAAGGAGACCAAACTTGAAGCAGATATCTCAGACGGATCGGAGTAAGAGATAAACCTTCATGAAAGAATCCAAAAACATTCTTCGCGCTAGATGAGGTCGAATGTATGATGTCACTATTGACGGGGACGGTAAATCATACTCTGACGTTATACCAGACAGGCAAGCAATGCATGATATAAACTGTACCGATACAACTACAGTTCGACTATATGACCAAGCAAGGTGAAACACAGCAGCGAAGAAGACGAGACAGAAAACCGACAAGAAAAAAATACAAGTAGACATCCGACTTGATCAAAACAACAATGAGCACATCACAATATGTCCACGACCTTGATATGGATATCTCTAACCAAGTTGATCGAGGGGTCGATCCCTGGCATAACAATCTCATGGTCCGCAGCGATCCGCCTGAACTCTCCATTGGGTTGTTGCTGGAGCAATAGGGCGTGAAACGGCTGCTGCAGACGAACGATCAGCCGCAACGCCCGAGTATATTCGTCCATCGAAGCAGCGGGTAGATCATGCAGCGGCGACGGGAGCGAAGAGCCTGCCTCGCTCTCACGAGTAGACTCGTACTCGTCATCTTGCTCGTCGTCGTCCATCGTACTGTCCCAGGTGACACCGTCGAGCGGATCGCACAGGTCGCGGATCCACGGATGAACGAACACGAACTTGCGTGTCTCGGTCACTGAGAGCCTATCTTGTGTCCGAAATTCTACGTTCCCAATCCCCGATACCTTAGCATGGTAATGGTTCTCTTGGTCGCTCCCGACATTTTGTACGCTGAGTTTTCTGACCGTGAGAACGAGGCACGGGAGGTGTAGGCGGCGGTTAGCAAAGCGTGCTGGAGGTAGATGTGTGATACGGTCATGGAGAAGTAAAGCATCCGCTTGTGAAAGTGAATTTCGCAATGCGGCAACGCGGACGTCCATTTCAACATCCTTGACAGGGGTCAAAGCGAGAGGTGGTTGAGTGTATACAGCAAGGGTGGAAGGGAGGCAGCTGTTGTATGGCGAAGACTCGCCGATCCAGGATAGAACTGACACTTCGCCCGACCGAGCGACAATCTCTTCCAAGA
>JBBPOE010000690.1:0-15330 GCA_038091295.1 Tylopilus felleus | reverse complement strand
GCAAAGAAGTTTTCTGGGCGGTTCCTGGTCTTCACTTCTTGCATCATCTAGTCCAGCCATGATGTGGACTTTTCTTGAGTGCCGAGGCCGGGAAGGGCTATCCAAAAATGGTGGTGCTGGATGACTGTGCTTCAAGCTGGACCTGTTTGTGGACCTGCCAGCTTTGTCAGCTTCTTCGCTCGCGGTGAGAGTAGCAGAGTCTGCCACTTGCGCACCCTCGCTGGGTGCTGCCTGCAAAGTATGCTTGAGCTAGGGTCGAGAAGCGAGAAAACAAAGATAAATACCTGCAGGTGGTCTTGCGAGGAGACTTGCAATCTCGGATCCTGACATTCTATGAGACAACTAGAATAGTCCTCTGCAGTGGTTCTCATCGTTGCACTGCCAGTGACTGACTCTCCTTCATCATAGGACAATGTACGGTTGTGGGCACTGCACTCATCTACCGAGGACCTGGGCAGTTCGGCAGTGTCTGATTCGGCTTGGTCATATAATGGTCCACCAGTCTCGGCAGAGGTGCATTCTTGCAATGCTTGGCTGGCTGATTCACGTCAGTCCAGTCTCTGGTAAATTGTAGCTTACTCACCTTCGCCAAAGTTTTTCCCTTTCCCACTTCCTGCAGAGCTTCTACCCTTCTCAGCGCCATTTTGACATGTTACCATTGATTCAGCTGTATCTCTGGTTGATCCCCTATCAGTGGGCCTCAATGATTCACTCAGTTCTCTCCCAGAACCACGCAAGACCCGTTGGTTCATCACGGTGGGCATTTTGGACGTGCAGTTCATATGCTCTGCAATGTCCAGACGTTGGTATCCAATGGGCTCATGCTCATGGGCAACAGTGCTGATAGCCATCCAGAGGAGCTGTCCTTGCAGTAAGTGCAAGCAGAATGAGATCGATCTTCCATCTGACGGTGTATCTTACAGAGATCAAAGGGAGTGTGTCATTTTCAAGGAACTCTTGAAATTGGCACCAAGCCTGGAGAGTCGTCTTATGGCTGCTTCCGAGGAAGAGGTCATTGAAATCGCTGATCTGGTGAGGGTGTAACAGTTGAATATCCATAATTTCTGACATAGCCACACATTTTAGATTCAGAAAGGTGCAAATGGAGCCAGAGCTGATGATGCGAAAGGTATGGAGGGTGCAGTCATTGATTGGATCACACCGAAAGGCCAAAGCCTCAATCCGCATACTTCCCGCAATGTGAAGTCAGGGTGGGGATTTAATTATGAGAGGACTGGCGTGTTGCTTTGCCCTGCTGGCCTCGATTGGAACAGCCTTGAGTGAGTGGTTTTGTGTCATACATCTCTAACTCACCCATCCATCGCCAAAGCATCAGGCATAAGCTTGTTTCGGGTCAGATGCAGGTCTCTGGAGACCAATGGCCAATTTTTCTGCATGCCAACCATGCATATGATGCAGAGGACCCTTGGAACGGCCTTCTTCGAAGTGGGGTTTTGGTATCAGTCAGTCAGAAGTTTAAATTGGCATGGTGGGCATTCAAGCACATCTTTACATCCCCCGGCCCCGTCGATCAAGAACCAAAGCCAACAGGGTCTGGCAATGCGAGGATTCACGGCATGCGATGCGTTACCAAGGCCTCTGTTTCGTACGCTGCCATGCAGGTGAATAGCTGTGCTTCAGCTCGTGACACCGGCTGACGCCACTTTAAGACTCAGTTTGCATTGACTTCAGCACAGGTCTTTTCGCGAACAGACTTGCTCACCGATTCAGAACATTTTTATAACAGCATCTTAGAACTGCTGGAGGATCAAGAAGAGCACGAAGAAGTGGATGCGCTGTTGACTTGGTAGAATCGGTCAGCGACTCGGAGACGATCCTCCTTATCCTCCATATCTGACTGTACGATAGCCAAGCATTCCCACTTTATACGGAGACAGAGCCTGCCCCCAGCAAAGATAGCGCACTTGCCAGAATCCGTATGAAACGCGCGCAAGTCAATGGAAGAGTAGCTTCCGCCCCAGGCTCCCTAGCATAGTTCAATCACTTAAAGAGCGAATCTGCAACCCTCTCGGTCTCGTGTCGTCTAACTTCGAGTATCATAGAATTTCATTTACGCGGTTTAGTCTACATGGTTTAATAAAGGAACTGGGCTGTCATTTACACCCTACAAGTCGAATCCTATGATAACTGTGAATTATGGGGTTCAGTAGAAACTGAGGATCGTTATGCACCGTCAGTGACCATCAGGACACCATAAAGGAGAAGGGGATCACCAATGATGTGTTGCAGTATTCGGTCATAAGCAGTCGGAGGCAGCTGGAAGGAATTGCGTGGGACGTAAGGCAAGGGCAATCGGGGGGTGGCATACCATAGGTTGTTGCTAAGCGTCAAGACGGCACAACTAGCATGCAGAAGAAGAGTCTGCGACATTGGCACTGATAGTGCTGTTGCGGTATTCGGTCACGAACGGTCAGAGACAACTGGAAGGGGTTGTGTGAGGCATAAGGTAGGAAGGGCAGTCGGGGGGTGGCGTGCCATAGATTGTCGCTAAGTCTAGACGGCGCAACTGGCATGTAGAAGAAGAGTCTGCTATGTTGACACTGGTGGCATTGGTGCGGCATTCAGTCATGAATAGTCGGAGTCATCTGGAAGGGAGTACGTGAGGCATAAAGTAGGAAGGGCAGTCGGGGTGTGGTGTGCCGTAGATTATTGTTAAGTAATCGAGACAGCACAACTAGCATGTCGAAGAAGAGTTCCCGGCATTGGCGCTGATAGCGTTGTTGCAGCATTCGGTCATACATAGTCGGAGGTATCTGAAAGGGATTGCGTGAGACGTACTAAGGTAGGAAGGATAATCGGGGGGTGGCGTGCCATAGATTGTCGCTAAGCATCTAGATGGCACAGCTAGCATGGAAGAGTGACTGACGTTGTTGCAAGTGTCAGTGTTGACCAATGCCAATAAAGTGTCCAAATAGGATACACGCCTATCCTCGGCTCTGCCATAGCACACTTTTCCACATTTATTTAAATCATCTTTGAACAACATGAGGTGATTTTCATGATCTTATCCATCCAAAAGGCTGAAGTGAGCATGTATTAATTTGTGATGCAGAGCGTTGTGCATGAAATGCCTCCCAAAACATCTAATTGCATTGCATTCTGATATCATTTAGATAATGATGCTGTGTGTTACGGTTTGGATAAGCACAGATAACCCTTTATCTAGCTATCTCTTTCCACCACTGATTTTCTGACGAACATCGGGTTGACCGGTCCGCGCTTCTCAAGGGTGGCAGGGCGACGCGGGATACAAGCAATGCCATCAAGGCAGTCCTGCTCAGTCTGGACTGCAGTCATGCGTCTTTACCTTTTTGTCTCGCTTTCTTTTTGAGTTTACATCTGTGCTACAGTACAACTCAAGGCCCGCTCACAGCAGCTATCTGCAGCAGGCAAGAAGGACTTGGCTGCTATTCTCGCTTGTGAGACGTAACGAGGATGTTTTCTTTTTGATTCCTTATCTCCGCCCTCAAGTCAAGATCCTCTCAGAAGACACGGGTGACAACCCCGATGAATCCCGCGTCCTCTTGCATGCCCATACCCACAGCATCTCCGACAAAGAACTCGAACAGCAAAAACGGCTAAAGCTCATTTCAGACCATAAGCGGTAAGTAGATCTCTTCTGCATCTCCCCTGCAATCCTCACTGCCCACTCTCCAGACATAATGCACAACCCAGATTATGGACCCACGCCTTTCACAAGCTCCTCGAGGATCTTTGCCGTGCTTCCTTGTCCTCTCCCTCGTGCTAGAACATCTTCAGGGTTTCTTATATTTCACCTATATCTTCTACATGAGCCTCCTTGAGGAACCCAGCCTCAAGTCATTCTGCTCTGGCCTGCTCGAACTCTTGGCAACCTCGCTCACTACCACATGGCCGTCGCTGCCATAGTCACCAGCAATCAGCTACCCAGTTCCGCTCTCACGACCGATGCTATTTCTGAGGCGAATGCCACCTCTGCCGACGATACCAGTGACTCCCAGAAGAGCAATTAAAGCCTCAAATCAGTGTCAGATCTTCTTCCAATTAGCCCGCAGTACGCATCAATGACTCCCCTGCACTGAGTGTCGGCGTTGTCACTGCGCGGATGATGCCAGTCGAGCCCGAAAAGCAATGATGGTGCAGCATCACCAAGGAATGGTACGCTCACGGCATGATCTATCCCAGTCAACGACCACATGTGGTTGGAAAATTGTTTAGTGAGGTGGTGGTGAGGTCCTCCCTTGTTCTGCGTGCTGTTCTGCTCACATCCCCTCAGCACGCTCACTTCTGACTGGAGCTTCTTATTGTGTATCCCCCGGGTAGACTTTGGCAAAAATCCTGATGCCACAACATGACAGAGGTGCGTCTCATCCAGCTGTTCATATCTACATCCATTCGTTCTGCCTTCGATCTGCAGCCCATTCTTTCCAATCTCAGCCTGCCCAGCGCTTGAGCGGGAGTGCCGCACTACCTGGTCATTTTGGGGAGAAGGCCGCGGCAGAGGTCACACTGTCAATCAATGTGGAGAAGATCTTTTGCGCGAGGGTTTCTTACTTCTGCTATGTGTTGGCACGTGGTCGAAGGTTTGAAGCTGGATGTGCCGCAGCAGGCATACAGTCCGCATTGGGAGTCTTTGACGAGCACGAAGACGCCGACATCAAAGGTGTCCTTTGCATCCTTTCACTCCAGAGGCTGAATGGTCTCTTCTAGTTCGAAGCCTTCGCGTGCGTTTGACCCTCTGAAGATGGCGGTCAACGCCAACATTTTCTGCAATGTCGATTCCCTCATCTCTGAAGGCGAAAACCTCTCCATCGGGTGTGTCTTCGTGTTGGGTTCAAGAGTTTTCCAACTTCTCACCTCATAGCACTGGCAAATTTCAGGGAAAAGCGGCTTCTGTGCAAGCCGAGAGCAATCCTGAAGCAGTCCAGATGTTGGTCATGGACGAGGTAGGTGTTGGTTGGTGACGCTAGACCCCATCAAGGTGTCTGACTTGATATCTGTCCAGGCCACTGCAAGCGTCGACTACATGACTGCTGGGCTCATCAGCAAAACTATCAGACAGCGCGTTTGCTTCGGCCTTCTTAGCTCTGATGATCGCTGAAAAAATACACGTTCTCGTGCAGTATTGACTACGATCGGGTGAGTCACTCCATGCACGCAGTCCCCCTTGCAATTTATTGGAATACGCAGGCAATGCTCCTTGAGGAGGGTTGCATCGTCGAGTTTGACCGTCTTGCCATGCTCTTGGCAAACTCGAGTTCGAAGTTCTGCCAGCTTTTCAAGGCGTCCGCTGCAGAGATTTTTTTGCCCTCATGAAGTCAGCAGCTTAGAAAGCTAGCTGTGTTGCTATGGACATACCATCTTGCAAATGCATGGCATTGATTGGATTAGGTCGGTCATCATAGCAGACCCAAAAACATCAGTGTGCAGCCCTTGAATGCCGCTTCTTTCTTGCCTTGCTGAGTAGATGCGATGCAGGTGCTACTAGTACCGCATCATGTCGCTGCTACTGCGTGTTACAACGAGTTGACCACGTTGTCACAATGACATAGTGCATTGCCACCATCTTGTTGGTTTGGCTGCCTTGCTGACCCGTCATGGCACTTGAGATAAGCGAGCAACATTAATTCCGGATATGGTAGTATTTGGGGGAGGTTCCTCAGTTTTGTTTTCGCAATTTTGCAGAAAATGACCATTATATTTGTTGTTATTTACTTTGCCTTGTTTGCTCTGGTTTTTTATCGGGTTTTGCTGCTGATGAAGTTATTAGCTACAACGCTAACAATGGGCAGCCATATGGTCATGTGGACGGCTTGAAGAAATCAATGCCTCTGGTGGTACTCAGAGTTTAACCAGATGGCGGCCAGCAGAAAGGTGAGGGGCTGCAGCGCAGGCTCTGACTAGACATGAAAGTTAGCCGTGCAGTGTACCGCCGTTGCTCTGAACCTATGCTTAGCTGCTTCTGGAGTCTGGTGCCGCTCAGAGGTCAGCTGGATGCAAGGGCAGGCCATCAGCACTAGGTGAGCGGGCTGAAAATCTAAGGCCGTTGGCAGCTGAGCGAGCAAACCATAGGAGCGACGGCATAAGTGTGCCTGTGGCAGCAATGATCGCAGCTAGCCCAGGGGCTGGTCGAGCTCACCAGGCAAGTGCAACCCAGACGTCAGCCTCAAACACTTGGCTTTTCGTTCTCTTGCTCACGCTTGCCTTTAGGTACACCCGATGTAGAAACAAGCCCTTCCGTTAGAGTGCCTACATGACCATGGAGGCCTGCGTCCTCGGGCAGACACAGGCGTGGCTGCACTTTGTCTCCAGAACTCGCTTGTAAAATCTCTCCGCGCATTCTTCAAGGTACGCCCCTCCAAACTCACCTCATTCTGCCGCTTACCCCAAGCTCCGCAGGAGGAAGATGTCTGCACACCCGCCCTCACTTCTGCTGGCCGTGAAAGTGCCGCATGGCACCCTTGTCCCAGGAAACCACGACATCGTCAGATCTCCGCACTGAATTCCTCTCCAAACCAACCCACTTGACCCAACACCCTGACCAAAACTGGTGCAGGCTCTGGAGGCAGACCGCGGTGCAACAAAAGTTAGCAAGATGGGCGCCAGGACATCTTGATACGGCGCTGCTCAGTGGGATGCCCACGAGGGCTACTTTATTACAGCTGCCACGGAGACTCCTCTCAGCGTCGATCGGATAGCAGAGGCCATAGAAGCCATCTAGCACCATGGCGCCTGCATGCTGCATTTACCTGGAATGAGGCACTAGGAAAGCACAAGCAGACCGTTCATCTGAGCACCGATTTCAAAGCAACCCTTGTCAACCTTTCTGAAGAACCCGATTCCGCAGCCAACACTTATGAAATGAGTCTTGCGGTCAACAACGAGCCCAGTGTCAAACCCGATCACTTGCCTCTGATCATCGCCGCCATGCTCAACCTCGGTGATGAAGCATGGGCCTCCATCGTTGCTCACCACATCGTCATTGGCGAAGCTTCCCTTGGTGCTTTCTTCTACGAGGTGCTCAAGACCCGCTTGGAGGGCCCAATGGCTTACCTGATGTCGCTATTCCCCACCCTGGTTTCAGCAGCTGGCTTTTGAAGACATCTGAGCGCAGGGTGGAGGATTGGTGCTGGCCTGCTTGAAGAATGCATAAATTTAACCTCATCGGCCGTTGCCACACCGTTCTCAGAGTTCTTCACGGTTTAAAACACCCTCCACAAACACTCTGGGCAACCCTCACCTGGTGCAACCTACCGGTGTTAACTGATGCTGCCAGTTTCTTTGCCAATATGCTGCCTATCAAAACCGCCATTGACGAAACATGCAGGTTCACTTCGCATCTAGAGGAGTGGGCATAGAGGCTGTCCCTCAGCTCAGCTTTAACCATGTTGCTGCCAAGTCTTCCATTTCGCTTCCAAACGGACAGGGGTGGCATGAGCTGTTGCTTGCTGCAAATCCCAATCATGGACACGCCATACTCCGATTTGATAAATGCCTCTTCACAGAAGAAGCCATGCATCAGTTCTTGGACGCTTACATCTCTTGTGGAAACACTCGGGACGAATTCATGCCAACGAGCTAGAGTATGAACCATTCATCAAAGGGCTTTCTTCAACCACCGAGGTGGTAGTAAAGAATGCTTGCCTCCGTAGCTTGGTACAAGAACAGGCCCAGAGAACACCAAGCCTCGTAGCCATCGAGTTTAAAGCCCAATCCCTGACACTCCTGAAGAAGATTGAGAAGCGCACCACGCTGGCTTCACCAAGCCTAACCATCGTCCGTTGTCGCCAGCTACTCAGTGATCACTGCTGACCTCTAAGTGGTGAAATGGGTCGCAAAATCTGTGACGTCTGACATTGACACGAGGATCGCTGACTACCAAAGCATGCAACGAGATTTCAAGACTGCCTTCCAACAGGGATCACCACGGTAGGTCCGACCTCCAGATATTGCGGCCAGATGCTGACTGACGTAGATCGCAGCGGAAGGATTGCCGAGCAGAGGGAGATGTCGTATGTGTTGGGCGCTAAGAGGTGCCTACTGGGGACTCGCGAGCTTCTCCTCAGTGAATTCCGCCCCATTCTCAACAACACTGGAGATAACGGCCCATGGGTTTGCCTTCTCATGGGTGTCACTAGACCAGGCAAGCTTGCGGCAGCACGGTTGATCGCTCGGCTATATGGCGGGGAACTGCCCCTGCTCGCTCTGAGGCGTGCACTAGCCACCCAGCCCCGCCTCAGAGGACATTTTGTGGCCCGCACACGTCCTCGTTGATGCGCAGGTCATGTGCTACAAGATTGCCAACGCTGCCCTCATTTTTCTTGGTGCAAGCGGGCTTTCCCGAGCGTCATGTGCGAAGTTCGGGAAACTTGAAGTCCAAGGTGTGTATGTGTTTGTCGCATGTCCATATAAATGGCAAAGTGGACTCACCCTGCCCTCACCCATGTCTGACGCTGCACCCAACCAGTTGCCTGATGCCATGTCACACTGGTGTCAGGCTTGTGGCTTGCTGCTCAAGTCTGCTCACAATCTGCAGCACCATCGTTCAGTGAGACACAGCATGCTCTCATTCATTTTCTCCTGCAAGGAGTATGTCATAGCCTCCCAGCAGAATGGCTACACTTGCCCACTGGTCAATTGCTCCCAGCAGCATCATAACTGGGACGGGCTTCAACGCCATCTTTGCAAGCACCACAGAGTGAAGTTTTCATCCACCCTGTCTAGCAATGCAGGACTTGGTGTGTTTATTTCTGAGGATTTGCTTGATGGTTCTAATGTTGGAGAATAAGGGACTTTGTCAGGTCAGCCTTTCATACCACCTCATGAGGAGCCAGCGTCGTCGGACGTTGCAGGCAGTGTTTCCAGCAGACGGTGTCAGGATGAATGGCACTTTTTTGTTCAGAAAGGGGTCGAATCTGACTGATCAATAGTGCTTGAAACTTGGGGCTTGTCAGTTGAGCAGAGAATGGCAGTTTCACTGCGGTTTGGATCAGCCACACTAGCAAGCGGTGAGTGGTGGTTGTTTTTAGCGGAATGGATTGTGTGTTTGATGCATCGTTATGCAGGTGCTCACTCCCTTGATGGGGATGCTGTCCAAGGGGCTTTCACGGAGGGTGAGACGGTTGCAGGTGAGTTGTCGAGAATGCATAACTCGTGCTTCATCACTGTTCAGTGCTGATGAATCACCTAGGAGATGATGGAGAAGGTAGTGGATGCCCCAGTGTGGCTCTCGTTCCCAGAAGGAGGTATCTAGAAAGCTTACCAGCATTGAACAACCTCGGGCTCTGGCTACACACTGGACTGCAGGTGTTGATGTGCCGCAGGTGTCAAGTAACGCTGTCATCGAAGATGGCAGTGGGGCATTTGAAAAAGCAACACGGTGTTGTCATCCCAGAGGCATGCAAAAAGGAACTGGAGAACATATGTATGCGTGCAGAACAGGATCTATGAGAACCCGCATGAAGTTCCTTTGCCGAGAGTGGGGGGTCCACCGGTCAAAGGCATCACACCACCCACCACTGGTTTGTTGTGCACCACGGGTGGTAGCTGCAGGTATAGCATTTGTGACCTGCAGGCTATGATCAGACACGGGAGGGAGGAACACGAGGGGGGACCCTGGCCATGACGAAGCATTGAGCGTCGAAAGTGCAAGTGCTGTTCCTTGGTGTCGGCCTCATTTACTTCGAGGTTGACCCGGAGCTGACGGCCTCATTGGGCATCAACACGGGCGACTATCTGCGTGCGGTGTTCCTACAGGGAGCAGGTTTTGATGAAGTCGTGGCCGCGGATGGTTCACGAGATCGCCCCCCATTGTTGAACATTACATGCTGGAATGGATTTATGCCAGAGATCCGGGAGAACGTGGACCAGCGTTGTGCTGCACGTGCCTTGAAAGGGAAGCATATGGTGGGCGAGCAGGAAGGCATCTTCAACGTTTTGCAGAGGACTGCGCTGGGTCACCACAAAACAACCTGGGAGAAACTCAAGCATTCAGCGAATCCATTTCTGCTGAGGAAGGTGTTACTGAGCGGCCTGGATTTCCCCGCAGTGTGGTAAGTCTTATTTCAGGCAGAGGTCGGCAGCAGTAGCACAGACAAGGTGCTGACAAGACCATTGGTTCACCAACCAGGTCGAAATTGTACTTTACGATGCAGTCAGATGACGACAACAACTACACCAGGCTCTTCATCCAGAAGGTTAGGGCGATGATACGGGTGAGACAGGGGCATCCCTGCAAGCTGGTTTTTGAATACACGGAGCATCAAGCAGCACAGCTCAATGCACTCATTGAATGTCTAAAGGGAGCCGTGCAACGACCAGAGGCATTTCAGCCAACGACGGTTCAACATGCACACCAGGCGTTCTGTTGGAGCCTTGTCCACAATCCTGGTCCCGAGATGCTGCCAAGATGGGCGGATCTGATAGAACACTTCATCTGGCTATTGGCGTTGGGCAACGATGGTACCTTCATGCAGGCGAGCAACTTAACGCCCATGTTGGCGAAGCTGAAGTATTTTGCCAGCTTAGCATGCTTTGTGAGGCTCTGGTTTTTAAGAATGTAGAGGGGCTATGGGAAGGCATGATTGAGTGAGTTGAATACGTCCCTTTCCCCCTTTTGCTTTGTTTTGCAAACCTGTTCTCACATACGCCTGCTTATTCAGGCGAGTTAGCCACCATCATTCACTTGCACTCCGGCTAGATAGACTGTTGACGTTCAACATGTTATCAGAACTTCAGCAGTTCGCCACAGCCCTCGCACTCTTGCAAACAAAAGATCCGAAGGTATTCATAGACCCGGATTTCAAGTGGATCAAAATTGGGACAGAAATGTTGCATTTGGATGCTCTTAGGTGAGGGATACAGGAGTTGATAAAGCAGATCAAAGACTCTTTCATTCATCTCAGTGGTGATCTGACCTGGCCAGCACCATCGCAGATGTCTCACATCGAGAATGACATCGAAAACGTGAAGAGGGGCTACTGCTTCCTGGAGGAGGCACCATACAGAGAAGCGAGATACTCGTTCTTCCTCGCAACGGTTGAAAGGTTCAGACTGGGTGCCTTTGTCAGGCCACAGAAATGGGCGTGGGACATGGCAGCCATTCAATCATTTTTGGATCGCGCAGATGAAGTCTGAGACCACGTCATGCACCTTCTTTACGTCAGCCTACACCTCTCAACGAGGGTTACACAGTTTCTCCAGCATCAGTTTCGCAATGCAGACAGACCACGAAATCTTGTCTTCCAGGATGCTGAGGGGATATCGATAACGAGGTATAGCAAGACCACGAATGCGACAGGGGCGGATGCCTGCACTCCAGCTTTTCTGTCAGCACCTCTCTGTGAAATCCTGCTCGTCCTGCTTGGAAGTGGGTTCCAAGAAGCCCAGGCAATCCTCACAGGAATAGCCTATGGGCAAAAAGCCCGTTGGCTGTATAGGACATGCGTGCTGTGGTAGTTTGACCGCTTCTATCTGAAGACGCTCACTCTCTACCTCTCTTTAGCTATCTTTGTGTTGAAAGGGGGGGAAGGATCGTGCAAGATAACTTCTACGAGGTCTTGAGGAAGCGAAACAAGAAGCTTTTCGGGTGCGCATGGGGCGCGAGCGATTTCCGACAAGGCATGATAACTTTTGGCCTTGAGTTCATCTCGCCGAATGAAATATTTCCCTGTGCCGACGACATCCTTGCAGAGGCTGCCGACCACACGACTGAAGTAGACACAACCCACTATGCAAATGTTCATGGGGCATTCCCTTGACTTTCTAACAACACTCTCTGTCAGCAGCACTGGCTTTCGGAGGAGTGGTCCAGTCTCCTAGGATTAGGGCCGCATCCTTTCCTGGATCCCATTCGTGTCGTTCGAAAACCCTTCAAAGGGTTTGTTGACAAGATGGAGCTGGCAGCCGAGTTGACCGAAACCATCTCGACAGTGGTCGCAGGCACAGTTATGCACAAGCTTGAATTAACGAGCCTGACGGCCGACCTGTTGAAGAAACTTATTGCTGCCCCTTTCTTCACCGGTCGACGATCCGTTTGAACAGCTTTGTATGGCTGCACCAGAATCTACTTCACACCTCGCCAGCAAAAGAGGAAGAGACGAGTCTGCAGAGTTGTTCGCCTCGCAAGAACCTACTAGGCCCCAGAAGAGGTTGCGACAGCCTAGGGAACGCAGGATGCAAGATGAGAGCAAGCAACCCCAATTTGCGTGGCATTCGAATGCCGTCCATCAAGGATACTTGGGGCCAGATTCTCAGGGCAGCATCATAGCGTCGTACCCTCACGAATCCCTGGCTAACTCGAGGGAGAAGGATTTGGGCGAGGACGCACATTCCGACACAGATGCAGACATGGACATAGACGCAGGCACGACGACCAAGGTAGCGTGTTTCAGTCCCAGCTACCCATGTGCTATGTGGGCTGACGAACCGTGCTTGTCACTATCCACAGTGGGCGCTATCCCAACCAGAGCCTTCCGTCCTCAAGGACTCCTCACAGGCTCAAGGAAGACTTGTTCGCAGCACATCTCTGCCAAACCGGAATGGGCCAAGCTTGAGAGCTGCAGGTTCGCTCGCAATTGGGGGAGCCCGGTTGCGCCGCACCAATGATCTCGACAGATATATGCCAGCATTGAAAGGCAAATGCGCTTACCATTTCATAACAAAGGCAGAGATTGTGACGGACTACTTCCCTGATTGTCCCTACTTCTCTCACAGCGGTGGGGAGTATGACACGTTCAAACGCACATTTGTGTTTGAACGCTTCACTTGTTGTTTTACATGCGGCTTGCCACAGGACAGGACTAGGAACGGTGAGACCCCATCGTGTCACGCTGGAATTCCATGTGGGAAAGGCTGCACATTTGGATCATTTATTTTCAGGGTTGTATTCTGCATCTGGCAGAATCCACAGCTGAGGGAAAGGATGAGGCAGGACCTTGGCATGACAGAATCACTATCCAGTTGCAGCATGTTCGCAAATTGGGTGAACAAGGACCAGCGACAACAAGGCAAATACCACAATTGCCTCAAAGTCTTCCTTTGGTTTTGTGACAGGGAGGAGAAGAGGAACCCGTGATTGCTCCTGTAGCTCTGATAATAACTCAAAGGATATGCCTGTGCTTCATTGACAAACAAAATGCTATGATGATTTGCAGCAAATGGATCAAAAACTCATGTGCTACTTTTTGGTGAGGCTCTGAAAGAGGATCTAAGGCAGCTGCAGCATGCAGCCCTCGTTCTCCTACTGAAAGTCAGCGGGAGAAGGAACTGCAGCCTGGCACCGTGCCATCATTTATTCGTGCATGGCCTGTCTACCTGGCAGGTGCTTTCCCATGACTCACATCTCATGCCAGCATACGGGCTGGAAAATGGCTTGCTATGAAGGTTGGTCGTCTAGTTCACTGTCGCAGCGCATGTTTGAGATATAGCATCTGTCCTTAACGCCATTGTCTGCCACCACTCCTCTGACATTCCTCGCATTGCTTGCATTCTTGGCTAACCACCCAAGCTACTTAATTTCCAGTAGATCAGCATGTGTGTTGTACACCAACATACCTAATGACGCTAGCCAAATTTCAACTGGATTCCCACCAGCCCTGTCAATGTGTGTGATCTGTTAAAAATTTCTCTGGTGTGATCCCAGAGGGTTCATTCGTGGGGATGCCATTCCTCGTAGCCCATGAGTACGCTCAGTGGATGTCCGTTCTGCTTCTGTTTACATAGCTGGCAGACGCGAGTGTCCCAATGAGAGCCGGAAAGGACGTGGTGTTGTATGTGATGTCTGCCATGCTGCATCGCGTCAGATGGATGGCGTCGAGCAAGACAATGCCACACACACGACGGTGTCCAGTCCTGCATTCAACTGGACTTGGACCGGCGGTGGAAGTTTCTCACATTCCCAGTCCAAGACGGTTGCTTGTGAGGCACATTTTCTCGTCAGGACACGGTTGGAGGAGGTGTTACCCTCAAGGACTGGTATCGTGGAGGCTGTGGAGCGAGTAAGTGCGGTCATGTTGGCATGTACGGAGACTTGTGGCAACGATGGAGCCACGATCAGCAAAGTCAAGTGTCGAGCATAGGACGGCAAGGGTGATGGTGACGATGCCTGTGCCTGCACCTAAGATAGGCATCAGTGGGAACCAGAGGGTGCTATGGACACATCTAGTGCCCCTCACGCCAAAGAGCTGGACAAGTCAGACTGCCAGCATCTGAGTTAGCACCGAGAAATGAGAATCACCTCTTCCAGTGATGTCCACCATTCCAACCCCCACTGGACGTGGTTGGGGAGGTAAGACATGCAAGCCTGAGTTAATATGTCAAGCGCATACCTGAGAACCTCCCATTGTGATGGTGACTGTGGCTGTAGTACAACGCCCACAGGTGGAAGCAGAACTTGTTGTCGAAGCCTGCATCACCGACCCAGCTGCACTGGTCGATGCTGCCACAGAAACTGAACTCGTGAATGAAGCCTGCGTCGCCGACCCAGCTGCGCTAATTGTTGCTGCCATCTAAGCCGAACTCGCTGCCAAAACTTGCAAGGCAGATCCATCCACACTGGTCAAGGGAGGATCTTGTCGGACGCCTGAAGGATGATCAAGCCATCTTTGAGGTTCTCGAACAGGCTGAACGCGCCTGGTTTGACGCCGAGCGAGTCAAGCCAGAGTGTAAAGATGCAGGCTGTGTGTTTGCCTTTGGTGTCGAAATATTTGACAGCGCCATAGCCTTCGGCTTCCTGTTCATGGAGGGGGCAAGACCAGACCAGGTGTTGAAGAGGTTGGTGACGAAGACAAGGTTGAGACAGGGGTTTCCAGACGAGGGATGAGGGGGTGAGGTGCTTGCGACAGCAGATGTCGGCGGCGTTTTGGAGGACTTGTTCAGCGCGTTGGGCGAGACCTCTGGTTTGAAGAGGAGTGCGGGAGCATTCATCGGGTTTGAGTTGGTTGAGAAGGATGGTGTGCAGCTATGATTGTCACACAAGTCGCAGCTAAAATTGTTTACTCTGAAGCGAATCATCGTCAAGACGAGCAAAGTGGTGCAAAAGAAAAAGTGCCCTCTTCTCACTGCATATCATAGAAGAGCAAGAATGGACTTTGCTTTGAGCCATCAGTACTGGACTGTGGAGGACTGGAAGCGGGTCATATGGTCAGATGAGACCAAAATTAACTGCATTGGGTCAGATGGCAAGAGGTGGGCATGGAAAAAGGCAGGAGAGGGCCTGAGTGATAGGTTGGTGCAGGGGACAGTAAAGTTTGGTGGAGGAAGCTTGATGATGTGGGGTTGTATGACTTTGGAAGGGGTTGGAATGGCTTGCAAGATTGATGGTAGGATGGA